>MU158707.1:757198-803129 GCA_015888305.1 Antheraea pernyi
TGTACCTATACAATAACACCTCAAAAAAAGTCTATGGATGCTGCTTTGGGGATCATTGTACCATCTCCATTCAAAAGAAACCTTTTTTGGCCAGATAACGAGCACAGCAAAAAAAAAACAAGGATTAAGAGAGAAAAAATACCATCGGCAGTAACGAGCCAAGCTTGGAGAGAATATCACGAAAAGAAAGAAATAGAAAAGAAGACGCTAGAACAAGAAAAGGCCGAAAGAGTAAAGATAAGACAAGAAAAGAAGATGTTGAAGGAGAAAACTGCTGAAGAAAGAAAAATAAAAAAACAGAAACCAGGTAACGAAGGAAGGTGTAAATCAGATTTACAACTAAAAAGAAAAAAAAAATCTTATGATGATTCTACTTCAGAAGACTCTGATTTAGAGATCAAATATGCTGAAAGTGGAGATAGCCATGTAGAAGACATTGATGAGGATCTTTCAGAAGACAAAGGACAAATAATAGAGTTGTCATTAAACAAAAAAAAAAAACAAAAAGCAATTGCTAAGTGGCAACAACGACAGCCTAAGCGTCAAAGAACACATTCACATAGAGGTACCTCTGATTCAGAAATTGATGTTCCTTTGATGAAATTAAATATTAAAAATAAAAATATTAATTACAATTAAACTGTATTTGATTTATTTGTCTCCTAAATACTATTTATATCTGCCATAATTATGTTTATGTTGTTCGTTGTCCATGACTGAATGTCCATTGCTGGGTAACGTCGATCACTGGGTATGGACTACTGGATCCTAAGTGTCCATAACTGGTGATTTTAGTTTTTTGTATATTTTCTCAAATTTCTAAGAATTCTTTACAGTTACTTCAATTGTAAATCATTGTGCTGATTCTTGAGAATATTGATTGTCATTTTCACTAATTACTGTTGATCTGAGTTTTGTACTTATTTTTTATTGCTTTTCATTATGAACACTGTCCTAAAAGTGTCGATTATTGGATCCTTCACCCTACGTTATTGACCAAGCAAGGTCTTAACAGCTTCACCGGACTACAAACACCGGACTTGTAATATCATTTACCTACTCGACAATGGCAGTAATAATCAACTAGAAGATGGGCTACAAAAACAAATATCGAGGTAGTCATAAAGGTTGCCGACAGAAGTGAAAACTCAATATAATATAATAACTATGTTCTTTTTAAAATTATTAAGTTAATTATACTGTGAATTATTTGAGCTTCATTAAGTTCACCAAAAACAAAGTGCTCAACACCCCTAAAGAAGTTCTCACTTCAATAATATATAAAATCATAGATGAATTAATTTCATCACACTCTCTTTATTTCAAATAAAAAAAATGGTTATCTGTAATATCGGTTTGCGGACGATAATACTACGTGCTAACGTCATAAGAAAACAGTGATGAGAAACTGCATACTTTTATGAATTTTCTATAATATAGATAGATGTGTCACAAGCCGAACGCTTAGTCCGGCTATCTATCGCTTGTTCCGCGCTCTCGCTTGCACGCTCGGCTCAGGCGGAACGTGACAATGAGTCATGATTTTTCGTGCGTGCATTTATTGTTATACTAGCGGATCCCGGCAGACGCTGTCCCGCCCTGACTATAAAAAAAATCTTGACAAATTATATACTAAAACCGTCCCCATGAATCACTGTATCCACTGGTGAAAACCGCATGAAAATCCATTCAGTAGTTTTTGAGTTTATCGCGAACAGACAGACAGACAGACGCAGTGGGGGACTTTGTTTTATACTATGTAATGAAATGTTATTTATGCGTTATGAGGTCAAAATGAGGTAGAGTTGTTTGAATTACCTGAGGTCGATCGTCGACGGTGAAACGTAACGTGCCACGCGTTAGGTCGAGGAGCAACCCGACAGTGGAGCCGCACGCGATACCGCCGGCCGCGCGACCGCCGTGCGCGCCTCCGTGCACGAACCACGACCGCGTGCCGTCTATATACATAGCCCAGCCCAAGGCGTCGCTCCCTGTTGTAAGGAACCAAACAACATTCAAACCTGACAATTTCTAATGGGGCCTTTATTGTGTAATTACTTTTATATTTTATTCATAACTAGTTGTGCTGACGCTGAAAACGTGTCGTGCTGACCGTACTAATAAGGGATAAGGATAAGTAATATCCAGACACACCGACACCAGTGTTTACTATACGGACGTGACTGATGACGCAATTAATAGGTTCATCCATCCGACGTGGGATATTGTGGATTATAATTTTAAAATGCCAATACAAGAATGAAGGCAACAATTTCAATGAAAAAAAAAAAAGGAATGTATGTAACAAATGTAAACCAACGTAACGTAACCAATGTAAAACAGTTAATAGTTAAGTAAAATAATAAAAATAGTTTTTATTATCACATTCTAAATTATTTTTATAATATAAGATTAATTAATTCATTCATAAATTTTCTATAGGTGGTAGAGCCACGATGAAGCTATTACTGGTTTCAGCATGAATGGGTCGGCTTGCCCCCGGTACTACCACCCGACCCACAAAAACACCGACGTGAAGTAACAGTGCTTAGCATTGTTGAGTTTCGTTCGGTCAGTGAGAGTGCCGGAGGCTCACCTCCCCCTCCCCCAAACACAGGCCGGCAACGCACTTGCGACTCATCTGGTGTTGCTAGTGTCTATGAACGGTGGTGATCACTTGACATCAGATGACCCACCAGTTCGTTTGCCTCCTATGACATGAAATATATGATTACATAGTATAAAACAAAGTCCTCTACCGCGTCTGTCTGTCTGTCTGTTCGCGGTAAACACAAAAACTACTGAATTAATTTTGAAGCGGTTTTCACCAGTGGATAAAGTGATTCATAATGAACGTTTTGGTATATAATTTGTCAAAGATATTTTTATAATCAGGGACAACGTCTGCCGGGCCCGCTTGTTATATATATATAATTAGGGCAAGCAGAAAAAAGTTGCTGAAAAGAGTCTGCAGAAATAAATAAAAAAAAGGTTAAGATGAGGATGAAGTGAACTGACCGAGCATCTTGTCTCTGGCGACATCGGCACGCGCGATGCCGAAGGCGGGGTCCGCGTCAGTGTCGGCGTCGTATCTGTCGAGCCTGAGGCGCCAGTAGTGCAGGCCGCGGGCGAGCGCCTGGTCCGCGAGCACGACGCGCGGCTGCCAACCCACAACCCGCCGCCGCCGCCGCCAAACCCTCCGCCGACACGCACACGCCGCCCTCGCCCTCCCCGCACCGCGCGTCCCACGTGAACCACGCCACTGGACAATATACATTTCGCACTGCCATTACAAAACCGTCGTAACTGAGATTGATGTGTCAATTGAGATTTTTTATTAATCTTAATAGAAAAAGTGATAACCTACACCTCAGTAAAACAGTTACAAAAATATATCTAAACTGAAGCGGAAAATAGCGCTTTAATCAACTTTTAATGAACTTACATTACATTATAAAGCAAAGTATTTTAATTAGTCTTCTTTTTAATAAAAAATGCATAGTTTCAAACATCTTTCAGTAGATAGCGAGGAATCCGAATGTTATGGATTCTGAAAAAGTGTTTTTTTAGTTACGACAGTATTGTAATAGCAGTGCGATATGTGGTGCGTTTCACTAAGTACTCACGCTCACGACTACCTCACCGTCACCGCACCGCGCGTCCCAAATGAAATACACCCCTGCCAATATACATATGTGGTGCGTTCCACTAAGCACTCAAGCTCACGACTACCTCGCCATCCCCGTACCGCGCGTCCCACGTGAACCACGCCACTGGCAATATACATATGTGGTGCGTTCCACTAAGCACTCACGACGATTACGCTCATGACCACGGGTTTCCCCGTTCCACTTAGTCACGTTACAATCGTAAACCCAAGTGGAATTGATTATGGAACGTTGAGGTAAATAATACGAAAGGCAAGCTTGGAAAAATAAAGTAATCGCTTTAAGAGGCAATATAAGTGTATTTTTAATGCGATTTTGGATTATTTTTTAAAAATTTTCAGTCTTATCTTTAAAAAAATTTGCACGGCGCTTTGAAGGAAGCTCTTAAAACATGATAACCTAATATATTTTCGTAATAGACTCGATAAAAAATTAAAAAAAATTTACCACCCTAGAAAGCATTTTTTGTAAAGCAAAAGCTTTAAGAGGTTAATTCATTTCGAAATTTTTTTTTTTAATGTTTGGTGACCTTTTAAATTCTTTTTTGCGCTGCCCTTTGGATGGATCTCTTAAAACATGATAAACTAAGATATTTTTGTAAGAGACTCGAAAAAAAAAAGAAGTTTTTTTGGGCCACCCTAGAGTGCAATTATTACCTGGCGAAGTTTGTAGACCAATTACTTCACTGTAAGGTCCTTCTCCAGCACCATTGAAAGCCTTCACTCGAGCACTGTATAATGAAGCATAGTGAAGTCCGTCAACTGTGCACACTGTTTCACGTCCACAGTATACTTCCTGAGATACAATATTATTCTTATTTGATTGGTGAAAGCGGAATTAATAATAACATCAAAATAGTCTAGTTTTAGATGTGACTCCACTAAGGTTAATAATAATAACATTTTCAAGACTTTTATAGATTAAGAATTTATTCTCTGCCGAAAATCTATATATAAATAGGTTAAGATAAACCAGTTTAGTATCATTTTCTCCTCTATTTCTCAAACGATTATTTCTATATTTTTTTTTTGTAGCTATTGATGAGTTTTAGTGTTATCAATAAAAAAAATGATTTAACATACTTTAAGCATCTGTTTCTATGAGTTGTTGGTACAACCCTGCACATCTTTTTGACCGTTGTGAATGAAGATGCGCAGAACACAAATTTAAGTATACATTCATATAATATTATATGTATAACATCGAGATAACTTGAGTATAAATAAATATAAATATTAGTTTCCTATAATAATGTTTTAACTTATATTAAATTTTTGGTTGTATTATGCATAAGTTTGAGCGTCCTGAGACTCTCAGGATCTTAAGACCATATTCAGAGTGGTCAAAAAGATAGTCGAGGACTGTAGAATTCCGAGTTCAGACAAGTAGTAGTTTAGTTAGAGAAGTATACCCGAAATGGACCGCCGAGTCCATCGTCGAGCTCGAGTACATAGCCTCGTACTGCAGCCGGTGCTGCCGGTGCTCGCCACGCCACAGTACACGAACAGCCACGTGCTGCACACCTTTCTACAGCCATCTCTGGTGAACCGGGAGCTATAACACTCAAGGATGTTTACTTTCCGGCCCATCTTCTCACCCCTCCCCCAAAACAGGCTGGCAACGCACTTGCGACTCCCCTGGTGTTGCAAGTATCTATGGACGGTGGTGATCACTTAGCATCAGGTAACCTACATGTACGTTTGCCTCCTATGATATAAAAAAAAGACAATTGGTCCGTATCAAAAAAACTAAGACTTTATAGGCATAACGCCTTCAGCGATGTGTGTTTCGTTTTCGTGAAAAAATGGAAGAAGCCGTGCGATGAGCATGCCCAGAAGAAAGAAAATAAATGAATGCCATTGTTTACAAAGAAATTTTATAAGCAAAGTATATTTTGGCTTTCATTTTTTTATGCTTTCTTCCCTAAACATAAAATGTATTGTTAAGAAAACAAACAACAATGAGGAATGTTGTTGAATTTTTGGAATCAACATTAATGATCCATCAAATTTATAAAAACGAATATTTTAGAATATATTCTATAATGGAATAATTATTCAGGGTTGTGAGCTTTTTTGAAAAACTCTGATGAAAATTTATATCGCAGAGACATAATGAGCTTGATCTCTAAATGTCGGGTATACAGTTCTACACTGAAGAAAATGTTATGCGTTATTTGTAAACATGAAAATAATATGCTGTTTACTTAAAAATGTATAAATTATTTTATAAATTTCTAACACTATTTGTTAAGTCATTTTCCAAAGTTTTGTAAATAGTTTAGTGGTGTTTTAGAGTTTTCACAGTAATTTTCAAGTTTACTCAAAATTTATCTTATCACAAATAATGAATTTATACAGTTTGAGTAAATCTGAAATGAGAGTAAAACACCTAATATTATATTATTTGCGTTTTAAATAGTACCCAAGGTAATCAATTAGAAGTTGTAAATTTTAGGTCTGGTTACAAATAATATAAGTTATGGACAAAAATTACCTTCTGATTTCATTTGGTTCTCTATTGCTGCATTTCCAAAATAAAGATTTGATAAAATGATATTAATTAATATGGTAAAAAAATAATAAATTTGTCTTTGGTAAGTATTTGAATACTTACGAATGCATTCCACGAAGTTCATAGTTTTAATAGTGCGTAATACAGGTTCAATGTCTAAAGTGAGAGCTGGAGGTGATGGCGGCGGGTCCAGCGAGCTACAAAGATTAGCAGTTGTTTCCTGGGCGCGTGCTGACAGAATATTTCCCACCTGTTTTTAAAATAAAATTCTTAATTTTTTTATACTATATAAATTTCAGCCCTTGGCTACAATGTCATCTGATGTTAACTGACGAACGGTAAACACAGTAAACCTAGAATGGGCCGGTTCCACCAGGCTCATATCCCGCAGGCGACGAACACGGCGGCGACGGGTCGGAGACGATCTATGCCGCCGTAAAGGGCCTGCGGAGCCAGCACCTGCCGGGCGACCAAACGCAGTGCCGTAGGCAGTTCCTGCTCCCCGGCCAAATAAGTAAGGTGTAAGTAGGCACCATGGGGGTTCTAGTCCGTGCAAGTCGGACATACCCCACCCGCAGCTGTCCGGCTCGGGTGGGAATTCGGAGATGTCCCCACAGGCAGACTTAGAAAAAGTCCTACCACCATACTATGGTTTCGTCAAGAAGCTTTCCTCCACCGAAAGCTCTTACTCAGTTCCAAGGATTCGAACTCAGAACGAATGATGCAGGGTACAAACATACTATGTACTAAGTCATTGCTTCAACTTCTTCGTGATCAAAGCAGGTTCGAGATTGTTTGTACATTAGGCTTGCTTCCAAACAGTTCTTGTCATATTTTATTATTGCAGATAAAAAATCCATGTCAATTAGATATTATTTTATATAAAATCACTGATAAGTAAATTTTGCATTACTTGAGACTTGCTAAATGTTTTATAAACACAATACTTATTTAACACAGTTAATTGTATAAACTTGTAAGTGACCCACTTTTGTATAAAAGACCTGTTTAAGCTAAAAGGCATAATCACAACATCAGCTCATAAAGTACTGGCGATTTCAATATCTAACAAATTCGTGTTTTTATTTTTTTCCCACATACACTGATACAAGAATGTTTCTCAGATTCATTTCTCTTTACTATACTTTTCCTTAACATCAGTGGATACTGGTCTCAATTAATAAATGTATACAAAATCTCTAAAAAAGAAAAATATTACCAGGTTTCGGCCTTGCATATATCAAATTGATATTCCATCAGTTAATCTATTCAACCTTCATGATTTTATAATACAATGAATATATTTTATTAAGTATATTACATTACATTATCATGTCAAATGTTATACCTGTAAGAATGCAGCGTGATCAGATTCTTTTAATGCCTCTATGGAGAAGTGAAGAAGTGCTGTTGCTTCACGTAATTTTTGGGCAGCATGCGAAGTCAGAGATCTCATATTAGATATAGCTTGAGACCGTGTGTTCCTTGCTGCTCTTATCAGTTCGTCACGACGTCGATCTATGGCGCGGGTTAATTCTGTACAGGCTTGGTCTATTTGTCTCTCCAGTTCTTCACATGATTGCTATAAATAAAAGTTTATTAAAAATAATATCGACTACTAGTTTTTGCTTGTGGCTATGCTCGTATTAATATACATTAATCCTATTCCTCTGGAGCGTACATTTTCTGGGTTAAAAGTACCTTTACGTCCTTTTCTCTAACAATGGCAATGTGTATGCTAAGTTTCACGATGATTAGTTCAGTAGTTACTGCATGAAAACATAACAAACAAAGTCACACTTACATCTTCTATACATAACTAGTCTGGCCATAAATACTTTTCTTTTTTTCAAGTTTTTAATTATTTTGAATTTGGAACACGTATATTATTTTAAAAACTTCTTTCGATTTTGCGCCATTACACATATTTTTTCGTGTTCATTATTAAATTATAATATGGATGGATCGCCTTGCACAAAGTGGGTATGGAGCCGCCGGTCATATTCCAGACACTTCAAAAGCTTGGTATCAGCTGTACGTTCGTATATCGTAGGTACTATCAACAGATACAACAATACTTCCTCTGTCGAAAACCAGAAAAGATCGGGGCGGCCGCGTGCTGTTAGAAGTACAAAGACTGTTAATGCTGTTAAAGCCAGAATTCGTTGAAACCCCATTAGGAAGCAAAAAATCTTATCGCGAGAAATGAAGATTCCCGCTAGGATTCTGTCGCGTATTATAAAATAAACCTGAAGCTCGGTGCTTATCGTCGATATACAGGACATGACCTAAATCAATATTTACAATTAAAGAGAGTGGGTCGATCAAAACGCCTTCTGTCGCGATACGAATTTCAGGCACAGAAATATCCTCTTTACCGATGAAAAAATTTTCACGATTGAAGAACACTACAATAAGCAAAATGATAAAGTGTACGCTCACAGTTCTAAAGAAGCTGCTCAAGTTGGTCGGAAAGGTACAACGTGGTCATCATCCATCGTCAGTGTTGGTTTGGTGGGACCGTCTTATCAAGGAGTCACAAAACTACATTTTTGTGAAAAAAGAGTGAAAACTTCAGCCAAAGTGTATCAAGATACAGTCTTGAATCATGTTGTGAAACCTATCACCAATACACTTTTTAAAAATATACCGTGGTCTTTCCAGCAGGACTCTGCACCTGGTCACAAGGCACGAACTATCCAAGCTTCGGTTGAAACCAACGTTCCGGACTTGTATAAGAGCTAAAGACTGACCCTCATCTAGCCCAGACCTCAACTTTTTAGACTTTAAATTATGGTCAGTTTTAGATGACATGGCCTGCTCCAAAAGACACGGTGACAATGAGTTTCTTAAAGATTCTTTGGAGGAAGCAGTGGCGAAATTTCCCTTGGAAACAGTGCGTAAATCCATAGATTGGTGGCCAAACAGATTAAAGGCCTGTATAAAAGTTAAAAGTGGCCATTTCGAATAGAATATTTTTTCGTTTTTGCTGAGACTAATAAATATGTAGGTATATATGTTAATAATATTACATTATTTAAAAAAAATGCATTGTCATTTGTAACAGAACTTACGGCCAGACTAGGTATAATAAGACGGTAAATTTAACGTGTCTGTACTTTTCGAATTTCGTGAAAAAAATTGTCTAGGTGTCTAGGTATAAGTAAAACAAACCATATCAGTCATTTTTAGAAATGTCTATCTGTCTGTTTGTATGAACACGCATCACTGCTAAAGTACTGGGTTCACAATAAACCCCCACACAAGACAATCGTAAAGCATATCTTCGGGACTAAATTAGTGTTTGTTTCATTAAAATCGGTCTACTCTATCAAAAGTTATTGTAGTTTTAATGACGACGCGGCGTATGTACGAGAGAAAAGTAGACAAGTAAATAGACTTAATACATTCAAATGACTTTATTAATCACCATTTTTTACATACCTAAGCTGCCACGCAGACGAAGTCGTGGGCACAGCTAGTTTATAATATTACGTGTGTTTTTAAATTATATTAAAGAATTACAACATTGTGAGACTATGTCCAATTACAGAAATGCTCTTTAAAATCAATTGTAAGTACGATACGCACGCCACTTACGGTAACATGTAACATGTACAATGCGTGCCAAATGAGATTTACTATCAGCAACATATTTGGAATTTTAACCCACCATATAACTACCTCAGTGCTCACTTACACTGTATAAGGAACTAATAAATAAATAAATAACTTAAAATGTTATTATAAAGATTTACATTACATTTAATATGTATTGCCATTATAATTAAGTTTTAATAACTATACAAAAAATAGACGCTTGTCAGTTGCGCAAGAAATTGTCTTCTATCTTCAAAGTTACTAATAATTATAATGTCGAATTGTAAACAATAAGTTGGTAATAATTTCTCTAATTAAAAATAACGAAAGAGTTGAAACCTTGCTAAATTTCAAGCAGACGAAGTCGCCAGTAACAGCTATTCTAAAATAGTATAACCTCAATTACTTTTTATAAGGTTTGCTATCTTGCCAGTGAAAGTCCCATGCAAATCGGTCCAACCGTTTTGGTGATAACACAGCATGAGAAGCTAGATCAACAGTTAGTCTAAATTAAAATATATTAAATTACTTTTTATAATGTCTGCTATCTGTCAGTGGAAGTCCCGTGAAAAACTGTCTAACCGTTTTGGAGATAGCACTGTGGGTGAAGGCACGGTTAACAGCTACTATAAACTAATATCACCTAAATTACTTGTTATGACATCCGTTTTCGATCAGTGAAAATCGGACCAGCCATTTTAGAGATAACATTGCGGACGAAGCCACAGTTAACAGCTAGTCTAATTTAGAGTAGAGTAACCTGCTGTAATTTCAGCTATCTGCCAGTGAAATTTTCATCAAAATCGATCAAGCCGTTTCAGAGGTTACCCGGAATAAACAGACAGTCCGACAAACATTTAAATATTTTTGTTATCAGTAGCGCATATACTTTCATACCCAATCAGTACAAAAAAAATATTTTTATATTACATACAGACACTTCATCTGTTGTACGTATAGATAGAAGATTAATGAGGTCTAATGTCTCAACACAAATTATTTTTAATTTTAACAATATTAATGTGAAAAATAAGATTAGAAGTTTGACTTGAGGAGATCTGGTCTGCTCTGCCAACATATAATGTTCTTACTCTGTTGGATTTAGTTATAACATTGTATTGCTGCTTGACTGGATTTAAATCGTATATTGCCATGAAAGCAGAATTATGCAATAAACCTTCCGCTCTGCCTGACCTTTACCAACATATGTATATATATTTCTTCCTTTTCCAAAAGGTATCTTAGTTACAAATTAAGTAAGTCGTAACTATTCACACAGTCCTTACCCAATGTACTAACATTATTACTTTGACATAGTTATACATAAATGTTTTGGACATAAAAAGTGTATAGCCTTAAGTTAATTAAAACTGATACATAATTTATATTATGTCAGCCTATTAATGAAACAATTATCTTGTAATTAACATGTAAAAGAATTTTTTTCAAAATATAGAACTTTTTGTTATTTATATTAGCATTTTCTCATGTTTCCACTAGAATAATATTTTTAAAATATTATATAATTCACTTTTGTATAAATATTATAACTTTCCTTAAACACTGGGCATGCAGACAATGTGATGTGTACATTCATGTCATAATATTTTATTTGCCTAACTATTATGTCCACATTCTTCACAACTTGTCTTCAGTTAAAAATATTGATACAAGTTCCATAATGCATGCAATTCTATGTGAAAATATAATCTTTTGATTTTTGACTATCTGAGTTTTTTTAAAATGTGAAACAGATATGAACTTTTTGTTATATATTATAGTATCATTAGACTCACATTAATATTTTCTCCTGATGCTTTTACTTGTTGAATATATTCTGTCATTGCTTTAGCTTCTTCTGACAGTCGTTGCAGAGATTGAGATAGTTCAGTCTGAAATTCAATAATTTTGTTTTAGATCCCAATTTGAAACATTAGTTAGTTATGCATCCACAAACTAATAGCAGTACAATTATCATGCATACAAACAAATTTGTTAGTATTTTATAATATTACTAGCGGACCCGGCCGACGTTGTCCCATCCTGTTTATAAAAAAATCCTTGACAAAACCAAAACGTTCCTTGTGTATCACTTTATTCACTGGTGAAAACTGCTTGAAAATCCATTCAGTAGTTTTTGAGTTCATTGCAAACAGACAGACGCGGTAGGGGACTTTGTTTTATACTATGTAATGATTATAAACATGAAATTGCCACTAATAAGAAGCTTTATGATATAGGTAGTGGAAAGGCTAACTGATTAATATAGTGTTGACTATCTTTCCAGTTAGACAATAATTGGTATTTTCTCTGTTGATACAAAAAAATTATATTAAAAAATAAAAGAAACATTCAGTTACACCTTTATGGCACTCTTAATAATGCTGTTATTTTGTAATAAGAGGTCACAACTTATGACTTATAAGTTAAGGATTGGTAATAATCTATTTATTTATTTTTGTACTTTTCTTGCCTAGTTACCTTATGAATTCTAGCTGCACTGGTCAGAGGTTGAGTTTCATGTGTGGAATGCCTTTCAGCAATGCAACGCTGGCAAATGGGAATTACACATGTGTTACAATATAGAACTGGTGGTGATCCATGGTCGGCGCATGTTGTCCCTAATGTTCTTAGTTCGTGTTGAGCAAGAGGACCGCGAGTTGGGTGCCAAGCGTCACGACAACCCGCACAGTACCGCACCGAGCATTGTTCGCAGCGTACCACTGCCGCCCGCCGCTCTCCTTCACACATCTGACATGCTTCTTCCGCCGGAGGGGCTCCAGTAACACCTCCGAATCGCTCCACAATTGTTCGCATGACTCGAAACGGAGGTAGGCCATCAGCTCCATTGTCGTCCAAATATATAAGTTTACCACAAGACGGACACGTTATACTAAACGCAGAGGACGCATAAACAGGTGCGGCTGGTGTACCCGCGTAACTGTTAGGCCTTGATCCACATACCACCCCGCTGTCAGTTTCACTCGAGACTGAAGCTTTGTCAGCCTCTTGGTAGTCGTTTGAGGCTACAGAACCTTCACTCTCATGAACGTGTATTTGTAAATTGATGGCACAAACGCGACATAATGCATGCCCACAAGGAAGAAGGACTGGTTCTTTATAAAATTCTTTACAAACAAAGCAACGAATTTCCTCTTCCATTTTATACACAAGAAGTTAAGCTGACCATATATACTTTTTAACGCTCTGACTTAATTTCTTCGAAAATATTAAATTCATTCATTGTTTATTCACTAAAAAATCTCAATAACAATCCATTTTTTATGTATGTACCACAATGCTGAATTTACATATAGCATTGCCCACAGATACAGAATCTCAGTATATAGTGTTTTATCTATACACAGAATAAAACATCTAGCGAAGGTCACAAAACAGTAATATTCCTAGTCTGACTAAAAATGTTGTACAGATACTACTGTATCTATATTGCCTCACAAATGTACTCATCACAAAGTACATTATATTTAAACGAATTTCTACTTGTGACTGATTTAAACTAGAATAAGAAATAGAATATCTAGAATTTTATACACTAGAAGCTTACATATTCTCATCCTATGGTTTATTTAAATGTATTATTGTAACATCTAGCTGCAAGTAGTGGTGGTTGAATCGTATTTCAATATTATTAAAGCCTTGAATGAAAAACGTCTTAAACAGATTTTAAGCAAAATAAAATTAACCTTATGTTGCAATAAGAGAGCTTATATACGAACATTAGTTTATTTTTAATTTAAATTAATATTACACTTGAAATTACATAGTTGTTTAATTAGTAATTAGCTATACAATTCTTTTGTGTGATTTTGGTGGCACCGGTCCTACACATTGAAATACGATGTACCACTTACAGTCTTTGTTTCGAGGTTTATACTAGATCTACTACTTCCACTTATCTTTGTTTCGTGGTTTGAACTATAATTGTTAATATTATATACTTGAATAAAATAGGTATTAATAAATGAGTCTCAAAAAATTTGCATCCAGTAGTCCTAATAAATAAAAAATAAACATTATGTCAACACTATTGCTTGTTTATCTTTACTTGTTTTATTTGTAATTTTTTTTTCAGGAGAAAGTTTGCGTAAATTATGTAGTATTTGGGATGTGGTAATTTAATATATAAATGATATTGTTTATGCTACAATAAAGTAATAAAGAAGCTTTGTTTTGTTTCTTGTTTTGTATATAAAAAGTACTACGTACAAATACAATGGAGCCGCCTCTCTCTTTAGATGATAATTGCGATTCTGAAATGAAAATATTGAAAAAACAGTTGACCGGTAATCATTTCTTAGCAATAGCTCAATACAAGAATGTAATTTATTATGTCATACGAAATAGGTTTTGACATTGACAAATAATTTAAAAGTGGAGTACAAAAGAACATTCTTTCATATCTAAAGTGAAAAAGAAACCATTTTCTGTGATTATTTAATTACATTTTCTAGGTTTTAGTAAATTTGATAATACTATTTAGAGCAGTATTTAAAAAAAATATTTAAACAATGGATTGAGCATTGAGGGATAAAAGCTATAAATTTTATTAATTCTGTTTACAAAAAATGTGTTATTTGAGTTTTTATTTTCTCTAAAAGACCGAAAATGTAGTTGCTTTTATTTTGTTTAGTTATTCTGAGAGATTGTTGTAATTATAACATTATAATTTACAGAGTATGGATTAGAAGAAGACAATTTAAGCAAACAGGAAATGAGTGATCTTTTGAAGGCATTGATAAATTCAAAGAGTACGATGAAAGAAGATGAAATTTTGAGACATGTGGTAAATGTTTTACAGATAATAACATTTTAATCCCACCTTATGTTAATTAAAAATGTAAATACTGTTGGTCGTATTATATATCTTATGTAATAATTCAGTAGATTATTTTAGATGAAAATAGAAGTTTGAAACATATAGAAGCGGGAAAATCTAATAGACTAATTTGCAAATATTGTTAAATACTTGGTAGTAAATAAAAATAGTTTCTACACTTTTGTTATTTACATTTGTAAGTGAAATTATTTTGTTGTTAGGCTGACACAAGTTCATGTAGCAACACCCCAAAAGAGAGAATGAAACGAAGATACTTCAATGTCAGAGACAGAAGGATGCCATGGAGCCTTTTCCCTAGGACACTGACACAAGCTGAAAAGGCACAGACCCTATCAGTTTATATAAAATTAATGTCCATAAACAATTACCGTCAAGCAAGACAATCGTCAGTCTTTGCCCGATGGGCCCCACCTATACAGATAGTTGAGGAATCAACCAGGGTGCAACCAATAAGATCGACAAGGAGTGGCCGATCTATGCCCATTTATGCTGATTTTGATGATGATTCCTCAGATTTAGATTTTGTTGTAACACAATCCAAGAAAAGAAAAGTCTTAAACAGTGATCTAAATAGTAATGATGATGTTTATTCCAATAAAACAGTTAGTTTAAAAAGGAAACCTTCAAAAGATGACAACACCCGGCCAATTAAAGAAGCAAAAATAATAGAATGTGATAATATAGTAAACGATGTTCAAACTATTAGTGGTGACATTTTTTCATTAATTGAAGACTGACAGTCATCAAATTAAATTGAAATTTAATAATTCCTTTACATTTAATTAAATACTTTTAATTAATGTATTGTTTAGAGCAAGGCTACTCAACTGTTTTATTAGTCAGGCCAAAGAGACAATTCAGACACTTTTGGCGGGCCACTGATGGTAAATATTTTAGATACTTTTAAAACTTGTGCAATAAAAAACAGGATTGGTGTGCTTGTGCGACATTTAAAAATCAATCATAGGTTTGAGCAGCCTTGATTTAGACTGTATTAGAAAGTACCACACTGGAAAAAATTGTTGTACGCCAGCTCATTTTATTTTGTTAATAACATAAAGTAAATTCTATTAAAATATTTAAAATAATTTTGTTTATTAAAATAGAAAGCTAAACAATGTATACATATTTTGTTTATGATTTAATTCAAAAGATTGTGATTGCCTACATATATATAAAAATAACATGGTTTGGTAGATAACAGAAATGCATTTTAATATATGCAGGGTATTTTTAAAATTGCAAAAATGTAGCACTGGTAACATAATTTTTAGCGAGTGTTCAATATTTGACTAAGGATAAAGATAAATTGTACAAAAATATTTCTGGTCCTCAAAATCAAAACTTGGTCTTAACATGATGATATCCTATTTTACATGAGATTTGTTTTGAGCATTCAAAGATGTTAAAATATTTCTCATTTGTTACTATTTAATAATACGATTCAATACTCTCACATTAGATTATTCTTCTATTCGTTTTACTGAAATCGTCATCTATAGACACTTAGATTGTTGGTTGATGCTGAGCTGGTACAGTAATCTTAGTATTGTAGGTCTAATATCCAACATGATCACCATTAATACTTTGAATGCCACCCTATAATCACATGTTTCTTTTAGAATGCCACAGATGAATCTTTATAATAATAAAACGCTCTAATGCCCCGATTAACACTAATGACCACTGAGTCATGACAAGAGAGTCCGTCACCTGGCATATATGACCAATGTGGCAGTAAAGTGTTAATAATCTATGTATTAAAAATTTTGCACTGATTATGAATAAGGCAGTCTGTGTTCTTTTAGTACTCAGTGAATTAGGATTCAGGATATTGCTATCACATAATATTTGTTTTAATCACCATTTATCTCTATTCTACGTCCGACATTGTCAGTTGTATTAATTTTAAATCTTGTGGTATGTTTTATATTATCAGAATTTTTGTAACTCTATCTACATTCTTATTTCTAAATATTAATAATTATCAAATCTCAGGAGGGTTCCATCCTATCAATATTGCCTGTTATCTTATTGTAAAACCAATTAACCTTTTAGGGTAACTTTACTTATAGGTACGTATCTTGTCACCCTTATTTTGCCATACTAAATGGTAGCTGCAGGTTCGGAGCTTACGCCGAATATTTTGTAATATATAAAAATCCAGTGTCCATGACGTTTGTCCACGATAAAGTCCTAAACTACTCAACCAATCTTCACGAAAGTTGGCATTTATGTATAATTCGGTCCAACTTGAGAGATAGGATAATTTATATTTTGATTGATGGCCTCAATATTTTTAATTACAAATTCGATGATTGTCAATGTTGATTATTGTTATTAATTGTAAGTTCCATCAGTCACGAACAGACGGCGCTTTAAAATGATTTGTCGACAGAAAACTGTAAGACCGACTTTTATACATGTCTCATAGATGGCGCCACGTTTTAATTTTGAATTTCTTTTTGTATTCCAGTTTATTTTATGGTGCACGTGTTTGCAACATTCAATATGTAATATCTGAGCCACAGCAACGCGTGGTCGGGTCAGTTAGTAGTTAATATAAAACAAAGTTAAGATATTATTATTGTAATCCAAAATTGGCAATTTATCTTTAAGGTGTCTAGATGTTATACATATAATATAAAACGTATTTGTACCTAATTTTTTGTTTTGTGTAATAATATTCATAGCGGTTAAAAAGTTTGTTGAGGACTGTACGAAATTCACGATCATTATGTAGGTAGCTGTTTTAATTGAGTCTGTCATTAATAATCAATTAAGTTGTATTGCTTCATGTCTTTCAGGGCAATTTTCTTTCATTGGATAAGCAGTAAGCTGAAGCTGTTAAGACCTTGTTAGGTCAAAAGCGTAATAAGTTAGAGAAAAAATATCATTGGATATTATATCAAATTACCGAATTAAATGGTGAAATTCTGTTTCTTGTTTTTTATAATATGATTTCAAACACCAGTCCGTGCAAATTGTTGGAATTTATAAATATTGAAACATACTGAGCAGACACTAAATATTATTTAAATGTGCAAAGGATTTACTACAAAAAAAAATTCGCGAAACCTTCCATTTTATACTTTATTATTATATTTACACTATGACTACGCTATTGGCCTAGCAAGGCCTTAATAGCTTCACCGGACTACTTTTAAAATGTTGTTATTTAGTTATTGATCTATTTTCAAAAATCGATATTTGTTTTTTTTAACAGACAATGATTTTCTTTTCCATGGAGTATACATTTCATTTCTATTGCAAGATTTACCTAGTCACTCTCCGCAACGTTTATATTTATTTCTTAAAGCCTACTAAGTGTACGGCCTGAGTGCATCTGCGTTCGGCGGTGCATCCAGCGTCCAAGAGCGACGCTCGCGCGCCATTCCGGACACTCGCGTATTAATGCATACGTTTGAAACGAACGCCGGACGCGACGCTACGCTCGACTGTAGCGTCCACTCTGGTCGTACACTAAAGCCCCTTGAAGATAATACTAGTGGATAACTTCTATGAAAATAAAATATGTTTCTTTCGTTGTCCCCACCAGTATTGTATCGGATAATGCAGAAGCACTCTTAATAGTATGTATGTTGTAATTATTAAACTGTATTTATATCGGTTTTAAATAATATACTTATTACTTTTATATTGTTATGTTATTCAAATTATTTACTTGTCATAGAGGGTTTGCTTATATTGTATGATTCGTTAAGAATTGGATTTGATTTTTTACGCCTAACATTTATTTTATCGATTAGATTTATTAAATAGTTAATTATATTATTACAAGTTTACAATAACTTTATTAAAGAGCTTCTAGTCTATGTGTAAGGTATGAGACGTTATGAGAGGGATTTTATGATTTTTTTTATGTTGAACTAGAACGTAGACTAGCATATTAGCGTCTGATGCTTTTCTGCGAAATGTTTGCATGTAAAAAAATATATTTCTGTATTTAAAAATGTGATAAAATATAATTTACCCAACAAATAATTTTTTATTTATTTATAAACATATCTATACCAATATCATAAAGCTGGAGGGTTTGTTTGGTTGAACGCGCTAATCTCAGGTACTACTGGTCCGATTTGAAAATAGATAAGTCATTTATCGAGGAAGGAAGAAAGGCTACACGCTAAGACCAATAGGAGCGAAGCGCCAATGAAGAAGATTTCAAAATGTAGCTGTTTTTCGTTTTGAGAGCTTCCGCAGCGTGCTAGCGTTAGCCCAAACTAACTATTTTACACGGACGAAGACGCGGGCAGAAGCGAGCTCATCATAAAGGTGTTAGGGAGCGTCCATTCATTACGTGAGTGTTTCAAGAGAGGAGGGGGGGATACACGCTCGTTAAGTCGAATGTCCCGTGAAAATACTTTTTTTCAGGCAAAAATAGTTTAAAATGTTAGAAAATCAAATTAATGAAATGAAATCTGGCACAATTATGCTATATATTAAAACCCGTGAACATATGTAGTTGTTTAACTTTCATATATCTAAAAGAAATGTAAGTTTAATAAAAGTAAAAAATAATAAAGAAAATTGTTTTTTAAAACATATATTTTTAAAGAGTTCGTATGAGATTAAGGGGCAATCTCATTCTCCCTCAAGAGGGGAGATCTTCATAAACGCGTCACGTAATTAATGGACGACCCTTAAGTGGTGCTGATCCAATGTTTAAGTTTTTAGGATCGCTTTAGTAAAGAAATATGGCGGACATGTTGACTGGAAGCATAGCAGTTTAAAAGATTAACAAGTATAAAATGTAAGTGTACTTTACAATAACTAACTACATTTGTGATATGAAATGATAGCGGCGGGTTAGATCGACTGTTGGCGTGGCGACGCACATTGGGCTGAAAATTGGCTTTCATAGACTAAGTGACTTTTGTTTTTGAGTGTAGTTCTTTTACTATTACCTACTATGGTCATATATTTACTTGTTTTTTGGTTTAAAAACTGATACGTTATATTTTATTTAGGAAAACTTTGTGTAAAGCAGACTTGCAAAAATCAAAACCCTTGGAATCTCTGGAACAACTGGAACCAAAGATTATGATAAATTGTGTAGATAATAAAGGAAAGCATTTTTTTTTATAGTAGCACGGCAAAGTGACTGCACTGTGCCTGATGGTAAGCATAGTACAATCCAAAAACAATGGCGAACACCGAGTGACATACTATCCATCGCCGGTCGCCGCTGTCATGCCGGCCTGCAAAAAGCTGGATATGCACAGGCTGATCCCGAAACGCGACCCGCAAAAGCGAATCACTATGACGGGCTTTTTCGCCATATACATGGTGGTTGCGACCCAGTCGGGCTGTAAAACCCTACCACCCCGCTTTCGCCATTGCCTCGTTCGTTATTCAGCAGGGTGCACCACGTGCAGGTGAGGTTGGCTTGGATGTCTCAAGTGTTAGATGTTATTTGACACCCCTTACACCCCAAAACATAATTGCCATTGTTGTATTTAGATTTCTGTGGGTTAGTCTTCCAAAATTTAATTTGAAAATTAAATGTATATTTGTTAAAATAAATGTTAAAATGTAAATGTAAATATTAAAGTAACTACGTAGGTAATTAATTAATGAATAATAATAAAGCAGAAAATTGTTATTAAATTGGTTTATTGTTACATAAAAAGTTAATACAAATAAAATCTTATAGCTGTATCTATATCTAAAGCTACATAAATGTATCTTCAATGTAATACATAAAATATAACTAAATTATATAGATGTAACAAAGTAAGGATGTTAAAAATAGTTAACACAAGTTCTAGTCTTTTGGCCTTAAGAACCTGCTTGATTATTTAGTGCATAGATTATAAATGATACTATTGTATTGTAAGGCGGAGCTTACATTGAATCAGAATGTAGGTTAATATAGCGGATTCTTTCTTTGGTTAACAGTATGTTAGTTGTCAAACCATATAAAATTAAACGGATGTGTAACATAATTTTAACTTAAATAATAACTTCGATCAAAAATAACTAGATAACGGGTCGGCGCGAAAAATACGTCTCGGTAAATAAGAGCTCACTTGAAATGTGTGCCCTTATTTTGTTTAGTTTGTTTGAAACACAGCCAATGTAAGCCCGTTTCACATGCCGCAGTGTACACATAATGAATAAAGTACGTTTTTCCGTTATTGTGCGTGTTTGTGTCTGCCGAGGCCAAACATTTGTATCACAGGTTTAAAATCAGTAATTTTGTTCAAAATTTGATATTATTAGTTAGTTTAAAGCTTAAAATATAACTTATTCAACATGTATTTAGCGAAAGTAATATACTCCGGCCGTTAAATTCCTTTTTCGGGTATTATTTTTGCATCTTTGAATACACTGCGGCATGTGAAACGGGCTTACATTGGCTGTGTTTCAAACAAACTAAACAAAATAAGGGCACACATTTCAAGTGAGCTCTTATTTACCGAGACGTATTTTTCGCGCCGACCCTTATCTAGTTATTGTTGATCGAAGACGCAGACTATATTTATTTAAATATTGAAATTATATGCTCTTTTTAAAATAAAATCAAACTTGTAATAGTATAATAAACTGTAGTTTTTTTTTTTTCTCGAATGACTACGCTATTGAGCTGGTAGGGTCTTCACAGCTTCACCGGACTACAGAAATATACTAAACTGTAGTGTAATCTGTCATTTGATACATTATATGTATACTATAATTAAGAGTAATAAGATTTCCCAACGGTCGTGGTCTTTGGCCCTCAAAGCCAAAGGTCACCGACTATTGATTCACAATACCTATAAATATGATAATTTCATCTGCGTTTTGGGATATGAATAGTGCCTAGAGTTATAAAATAGTTTGAGTGGTTTCGATGTTCATCATACACAAACATCATTGGATTTTTATATATTTAGAAGACAATGTGTTTAAAGAATTTAGTTTGCTTGATTGATTGTTTATTTGTTACGCTTTTATGCATACATGTTGTCAGGTATATAGAAAAAGGCATACAGACACCTTTCACCCAGAATAATACCTAATTCTGCAGATCTTTTCATCAGAGATAATCATATTCATTAATCTGAAAGTAATATCTCGAGCCTAGGTCGTCCCCGCGCGGAGCCCTCGTGATATTATTATCGCGATACAGTGACTCACCTACATCACTTGAACACACATATGAGATCATCTCTCTCACACACGTGCACATATATACACATGGTGGGAGGGTTTTGTTTTTTTCCCTCATCGAACTGAATCGAATAGTTTTAGTTCGTTTCAATCCGATATACACGTATTCATTTGTGAATCATGCAATTTCGATTGTATGGTTCACAAATGTATATTTGTATGAATAGCTTAGAATAGTTAGCTAGGACAGACGCGTCTTTTTCCAGGTAACAGCCCAAGCCGAGGTGTGCGTGCACCCTTGTGTATGTTACCTAAAACCCAAATCGGTTGTGTGCCTTAAGCGCCAACCTTAGTAGTCCGGTGAAGCTGTGAAGACCCTGCCGGATCAATAGCGTAGTCAGTTCGAGAAAAAAAAAACTGTTTTAAAACTTTTTTTCTCCTTTTCTTAGTAAACAAATAGCTACACATAAGTATATATTTACGCGGACGGCTTTTAGCTTCGATTTGTACGTGACCCTTTATCTAGTTATTGTTGATCGAAGAATAATCATTTCATGTTACATTAGAGTGTACATTTACAAATATCATCACCGCGTTGTGCCGACGCTATACTATTAGGTTTTTACGTTGAACGTTGCAGTCGTGCTTTCAGATTCTTCACGCAATATGGAAATACACTGCTTTCTTCCAAAGCCACTTAGTGGATTTAAAATTGTATATATATTAAATTATGCGCGTTAGCGACGAACGTCTTGGGATGCGTGAAAAAGGATTTACCAAGGTTGTATATTCCTGTACCTTCACTTTTTGTATGACTTTGCTTGTGACGATATATATATTTCCTTTTTTTTTTTACTATTATGGTAGTTTTATTTCTGGCCTTCGTGTATTTCATTGTTCACATGGAGTTCCATCACCACTGGGAATGCAAATAAACCTAACACCAAAACATCCTCAAAATATAGTAATACCGTTATTTTTCCATTTGTATTTCTAATGAAGGGTACAGGATGGATTCTTCTCTGTGCTATATATATGCTATGTCATAGGTATAACGGATGCATCTATATGGAAATTTTAAAATTACGTAATCATTTTTGTATTTTTTCATTTGACTAAACAATCCATTAGGAGATAAGGGCCCCTCACCATAATCCAACATGGCAATGCTCACGTTTGTATATTATTACAATATTTGTATATTATTTTGAAAAGTTACTATTGAAAATACACTAAAAGTTTTGTAGTAAAGTGGCAGTAAATCTAAATAATGGGAAATAGTAAATTTGGTACTTTTCAAAACTATTTAGTATTATTCCAAGGTTTTTTCTGATGTTTGGTTCTGGGGTTGTTGTTGTTCTCTTCTATTTATCACGGCTCTAATCAAAGCTGGTGACGCCTGTTTGAAATCGTATGCCCAACCAATACGTGCGAATAAATGCAATAAATGCGTGGTTATATTTATATGAGTTCCTAATTCGGATGTTTTATAATCCCAAGGAAAAGTGTGGTGATAATTGTGCCAACCTTCACCCATGGCAAAAATAGAAACGCTGATATTTTCTGCAGGCATTATATTCCTGAAATATAAATGGTGTATAAGATTCATATTTTTTATAAATAATAAAACTTGTATTGTTTTAACTTTTATGTGTTCCTCGTTGTTATATGTGTCGTTATATTTAAAAATGATCTAAATCCAATTTTAGCCGTTATTTTACGTTACGTTATTTTTCAAGATCTTCAAAAAAATACTAAAACCCTTCTGAGCGCCAAAATTTGAGCTCAGTTCACGGTGTATAAAAACTGAAAATATTAGGGAAGGGGAAGGGGAGGGGGGTATCCGGCCCTCTGACTGAACGAAACGCAACAATGCAAGCACTGTTACTTCACGTCGGTTTTCTGTGGGTCGAGTGGTACTACTCCGAACGAGCTTACCCATTCATGCTGAAACCAGTAATAGCTTCAGCGTGGCTCTATCACCCACAAAAATATTATTGTATTATCATATTACTGTATTCGATTGTATGAACTGTTCAAACGGAAGGATGATGTCTTTTTATTGAAATTAAGTTTAGAATGATCATAGATTTATTAAACGATTAAAATTGGCTCATTTTTAAATTTAACGACTCATAATAATAACTCGTAATTGATTGTATGCACTGTTCAAAATGCAGGATGATGACCTTTTTATTTGCATTAAGTTTAAGAGTGATTATAGATTCATTTTAAACACTACTGTCTCACGGTACTATTTAAATATATGTAGAGTTGATATGTATATATTATAAATCTATGTTATAATCTAGGACTCCAGCAGCATTAAGATGAAAATTAGTAAGGGTTACTTAAGATGTAAAAGTATTCTTTTATGTTTTATCGGTTTTAGAATTTGATCACAATTTTCACCTAATGTTAAAGGACGATGTTGATATCTATGATGGTTTTTTTTTTTCGAACTGACCACGCTATTGACTCACCAAGGTCTTAACAGCTTCACCGGACTACTAAGGCGAGCGCTTAAGGCACTCAGCCGATTTTACTTTGACAACTAGCTCAAGGGTGCGCGGTACACCTCGGCTTGGGCTGTTGCCTGATTCATGCAATTCGCAACCTATCTGAGCTAACCTAAGCTTAGCTACATATTCATACTTATATTAGTAATTGAAACATATATGTATATATATATATATCTATGATGGTAAATACGCTAAAAATAGAGGGAGACTGGCTCTGTAATGCTGCTGCCGAATCACAAGTACTTGGCGAAAAATGGTAAAATAAAATTGTTATAAATAATCGTAATTATGTATGTCAACTTTATATATTATCTTGTATTTTCTCATGTCATAGTTTTTTGTTACTATGGATGTCATTGTATTCCTATTTGTAAATATATAAATACCTTTACGTATATATTTGTACATGTACGGGGAGGAATCTATCATTCGTCACGCAATATTGATAGGTCACGGAAAATAAGACTGGCGAATTTGATCTACAAGGTAAAATTTCCCGTGACACATTTTATGTACTGTAACACCTTTATGTGGAGACATAGAATATTCTTTTAAATTATACTGCAATTTATAATTTAACTAAAGATAATAAAGCTAACAGGTGTATTTTTAGGTAAAAAGCGAATATTTTAAAACGTATTTGTAAAAAAAAAAAACTGCAATCTTACTTATCGTATGGCCTGTTTCCCCACAAATGTGCGAAACTATTGACAGACCACGTGAAGTTGAGACTGCAAATATACCGTAGGAAAACTTGAGATACCATTGAATTCATCCATATCTCGCCCCACATATACACAGGGATCATTGTTGGAATGACCCAGGCAAGTGCAATTTTTAACGGTAGAAAATATCTGTAATATAAACAGTTGTTTAGATAGAAACCGCAAAATAAATGTATTCCATTTGTTGAAGTTATGATGAAGTTTTGTACATTTAAGCCGGACCAAGGGGAGATGGGCCGGGGGCGTCTCTCCATTGCACTGGTTTGGCCGTCTGGGAGACAATCGGGATGTACCAGGCGGTCTCTCATTAGCGCGGGAGGCCCAGGATTAGGCTAGGCCGGCTGCCCGGAGCGACATGGTTGCTAGCTAGCTCGAGCCGGTGTCGCCCCATCAAGGCAGTAGAGGTACATCCGGAGGTTTTCGCTCGTGGGAGTCGGACATAATCCAGTCTCTCCCCCGGGAGGGTGGGTATCCATAATGGATTTCCCCTCGTCAATAAAAAAAGGTGGTAGAGCCACGCTGAAGCTATTACTGGTTTCAGCATTAATGGGTCGACTCGCCCGGGGTAGTACCACCCTCTCATAGAAAACCGACGTGAAGTTACAGTGCTTGCATTGTTGCGCTTCGTTCGGTCAGTGAGAGCGCCGGATACCCAACTCCCCTCCCTCTACCCACTTTCCCACTCCCGCTTCTCCCAAACAGGCTTGCAACGCACTTGCGACTCCTCTGGCGTTGCTAGTGTCTATGGACGGTAGTGATCACTTAACATCAGATGACCTACATGTTAGTTTGCCTCCTATAATATAAAAAAAATGATGTTTTTACAATGTATGAGTGGATTATACAAAGAATTCACATTCAGATATTCATTTGGCATATATGTCTATCGAACTATTAAATACAAAAGGATAGTTAAGTGTATGTACTCTATGTAACCTCTTCTATAGTAAATTATGTTTATAGATTTTATTACACATTTTAATTATAATGTCTATCATTATGTTCTACAAAACAAATTCACTTTGCTTTTTATGACTTACTAGCTGTGCCCGCGACTTCGTCTGCATGGAAGCTTATGTAAAAAACGGTGATTAATAAAGTCATCTGAATGTATTAAGAATATTGACTTGTCTACTTTTCTCTCCTACTTACGCCGCGTCGTCATTAAAACTACAATAACTTTTGATAGAGTGTACCGATTTTAATGAAACAAAGACTAAGTTACTCCCGAGGATATGTTTTATGATTTAGGTTATTGTGAACCAAGTACTTTAGCAGTGATGCGTGTTCATAAAAACAGATAGACATTTCTAAAAATGACTGAAATGTATTTTATTACTTTTTCATAGACACCTTTTTTTTATTTACGTGGGGAAATCCTTTATGGTTACGCCACCCTCTCGGGGGAGAGGGTGGGTTATGTCCGACTCGCACGGACTAAAATCCCACGGTGTACCGTCCGCCGCATGGTAGGGGCGGCCAGGGATCGAACCTGCTGTCTACCTGAGAAACCGCCCCTGCGGCAGCCTGGCGAGTAAACGCCAGGCTTCGTCCTACTATAGAGAGACTACTGGGTACACAACCAGTCGTCTCCCCTCGTCAGCCTCACCTGTGCAATGGTGAGATGGGTCCCCCGACCCATCTCCTCAGGTTCGGCTCGGTTTTTCATAGACACCTGCAACAATTGTTTTCACGAAAATCGAAATAGTACATAGACATTTACATTCTTATTATATGTATAGAAGAAAATAGATTGTCTTTATATTGTTAATCGTATTTTTGAAATTATTCTAGTTTTTGTAAAAAATCAATCTTATAAGTTATGTATTTTATTATATGTATATGTCAAAACATAGTCGGGTATCAGTTTTCTTCTATGTCATGGGTTGCAAATGAGCAGGTGGGTCACCTGATGTTAAGTGATCGCAACCGTCAATAGACACTAACAACACCAGGGGAGTCGCAAGTGCGTTGCCAGCCTGTGTTTGGGGGGAATGGAAAGGGAAGAGAGGAGGAGAGGAGAGGGGAGGAGAGGAGAGGGGAGGTAGGCCTCCGGTGCTCTCTCTGACCGAACGAAACGCAACAATGCAAGCACTGTTACTTCACGTCGGTTTTCTATGAGAGGGTAGTACTACTCCAGGCGAGCCGACCCATTCGTGCTGAAACCAGTAATAGCTTCAGCGTGGCTCTACCACCTATAAAAACCACCAGTTCAGTATGTTTTACATTATCTCGATGAAGTGACACTTGACAGTGATGAAGAAAAATCTGATCTGCAACTTTTTTCTATGACGATGTAGTGGTGGGGGTAAACATTGTGTAGCGTAGAGAGCGTGTCTCGTTTGCCTCCGGGTATTGGAGAACAGTGAGAAACACGCTCTTCTAGCTAACATTTTGAAAGTTACATGCGTTTTTCTACACTTCATAGGTTTTGGGTTTGACCACAATCTCACTGATGTTAAATGACCATGTAGTCCGAGATGGTAATCACACTAAACCTAGAGGGAAGTGAGTTGTCTGTTTGTAACGGTTTCATGTCTTGACTACTCAACCGATTATCATAAAATATTGTATACACATTGTCAGGAGTATATAAAAGGCCATAGGGTACCTTCATTCAAAAAAAAATGTACCGATCCCTTGGGGGTAGATCGAATCTAAAATAAGCGAACGAAGCCCTGAGCAAAGACTTGTACTTACGAATTGTACGTTAAATTTTCTTACTTTGTATGCAACTTGACGACCGGATCGAACTTAATATCAGACATATCAATTTTAGCGCCTTGTTTCAAAACTTCGGGATGTTTCTTCATCATCAGCCATCCGACGTGTGAGAAGAAGAATCCTCGTTTTACATTGTGTGGATCGGCATCGGTCTCGGAAAACTTGTGATGGACTCTGTGGTCGCGTACCCAATCGTAAATGGTGTTCTGATTTAAAAAGTAATAGGAACTATTATTACAATGACTGACAATTTTTGCTATATTATTTTACAAGTTATATTTTGGACGATGTGGTCTAAGGTAGTAAAGACGCTATGGGTTCTTAATTGCAACTGCAAATACACCAAGTAGTACTTCTCAGCAGATTTTCAATAAGAGGGTGGTAGCAAACCAGACAGACTTAAAAAATTGTCACCTGCGTGTCATCGTTACCACGATGTTTTCTTTCAGCGAAAGCTCATTCGTAAGGGTATAAACCTACGTCGATCGACACGGTGCCCGTACATAGTAGCCACTGACCCATAGAACCGGTGTATTAGACTTATTTTTCTTTTTTTTATTGTACTACGGCAGAATGGTGGTAGAGCCACGCTGAAACTATTATTGGTTTCAGCATGAATGGGTCGGCTCGTCTGGGGTAGTACCACCCTCTCATAGAAAACCGACGTGAAGTAACAGTGCTTGCATTGTTGCGTTTCGTTCGGTCAGTGGGAGCGCCGGAGACCCACCTCCCCTCCCCTCTCCTCTCCCTTTCCCTCCCCTAACCCTTCCCTTCAAAAGATGGCAATGCACTTGCGACTCCTTTGGTGTTGTTAGTGTCCATGGACGGTGGTGATCACTTAACAGCAGGTGACCCACCTGTTCGTTTGCCACCTATGACATAAAAAAAAAAAAAAATGACTGCACTGTGCCTGGTGGTAAGTACAATACAATCCAAAAACAATGGCGACCACCGAGTGACACACAGTCTATCACCGGTCGCCGCTGTCATGCTGGCCTGCGAAAAACTGGATATGTACAGGCTGATCCCGAAACGCGACCCGCAGAAAGTGGTTGCGACCCAGTCAGACTGTAAAATCTGACCACCCCGCTTTAGCCATTGCCTCGTTCGTTATTCAGCAGGGTGCACTACGTGCAGGTGAGGTTGGCTTGGATGTCTCAAGTCTTAGATGTTATTCGACACCCCTTACACCCCAAACTTACTTTCTTCACGTCAGTTTACATTTAAATGGAAAATATTCTTACTGACCTGTCCGGCGAGAGAGAAACATAAAGCTAGTATTATTTGTAAGGGAAGTTTAGCTTTGTATGAACGGTGACACCAATACCTATGGGCCCCTGCGGTTACTCCGAATCCTGCAAAAAGTCCTAATAGTACCGCTGAAACATAAAAAAAATCGATTACTACTATATACTAATATGTACTAGTATGTAAATAATTTGGAAATGATATATAGGTATATAATAAAAATATTCTACTCTAGAATAAAGTTACCACCGTAGATCTAGTAGTTATCTAACGACAAAAAAAACAGTCTTAAACATATTCTTTAAAAGCTGAAAATGCACCTATACGTCCGTGAGCGATTTTAATTTAATAGACAGTGCTATCCGCTAGAAAAGGACTACGCATATATAATACTAGCAGACGTCCACGATAAGACATTTATTTGATTTGAAATATGGAACACATCATTTTTACTTTCTAACTAAATTGTTAATCTCCAATTTTTATAGATCCATGTCCAAAAATGACGGACAAAGCCAATGTCTTCTTAAATTTATTTGAAAAAAAAAGGATTAAGGAGGTTTTTAAACCACCACACCGCAAATTATCTCTTGAAACAATTCCTGTCTGTAATAATTTTTTTTATCTGTGTAGGTACTTGAGGTCCGTTATAATCGTGTGCTCTCATTATGGCTGTCTGAGAGCCATACTAGGATGACTCTTTGAAACCTATACCTAAATACTATACAAAGGAATATCATCCCATAAAATATACTCCAGTAATCAGGCTTCTTAAGAATCATTAAACACTCTCTGATATCGTCCGAGTTTACTCTCATGACTTTCATTTTTTACTCCAGAAATTTATACCTTTAAAAAATGCCGGATCTTTATTCTTATTTAAAAGTTGAATACCAGAATAATGTAATATTCATAAAATACCAACTTTTAACTAATCGGAAAAACACATGAGTTTATTTTTTTCAACAAATCCATATTTTTTTGTCCTTATTTATGCCATGTGGTAACTCCAAATCGAATGTTGTGTACTAAAAATAAATGGGACCATTGAAAAGATTGAAGTGCCATTTCTAAGACAATTGTGTAACATAAACATTAAATTTGAGTAAGCGTTCCTTGTTTATGAAATTACATTGAGTCGTTTTTTAGTGATCACAGTAGTCTCCTACTTTGTGTTTCATCTATTTGTGTTATAAAAAATATATATCAATATCTAAGATTAATTTAATTATTCCTTTTCCTTCAGAATTATGGGACTTCTTTGGTAATGTTTATTTATTATTTCATCCTTATTAATTTGTGCATACCCAGGGATTATAGGTAATATTTACAACAAAGAAAATATAAAAGTAAAATTATAATTATTTACACCATTTAAAACTTACCGAATAATACGGTGGGCCATTTAGTATACTCGTATTCTGGTCGGAAAAACATCATGTCTACTGCAAAATACACTGTTAGGAGATGGAAAATTGTAATAAACAACGTGTTCATCCATTGAATCGGTGTCACAAATCCGATTCTCTTCTCTAATCTGCGCATGGGCCTAAGGAACTTCGGATCATTGCGTAAAACTGCGTCGTAAGGATCAATCCGAAGTGCTGGTTTGTCGACATAGTCTTTTTCTCTATGCTTTAATTCACAATTTGAACTATCAGTAGTGTACGTAGGATAAAAGTTAATTTCCGTAATTGTGGTAGGGGCCATCGTCTTTCCCTGTGAACAAAATAAATAAATAAATATAAAACAAAAAATCCTGCCAAACTGGTTCTTAGTAACAACTACGATTTTTTTTTAATCTTTATTTTTGGCAACCAATCTTTTAGATTATTACTGCCATTGTCGAGTAGTTAATAGTATTACAATTTTTTCCATTTCATTTTTGGCAACCAGTCTTCTAGTAGACTATTACTGCCATTGTCAAGTGAATATCGATATTACAAGTTTCTTGATAAAAATTCAATGAACTAACAAGATGGTGGCCATCTTGTTAGAACTTTCCATGGAGTTTTTGTGGCATCTCAGAATTCATGGTCCGTGGTATTATTTTCAATTCACTTCACTTATGCACAATAAACAAACTATATTACATAAAACACCACCAATTTTACACAACATAGAGTCAAGTAACACAAGATTATGAATAAAAAATAAAATCCACTACATGACAGACCAAGATCCCGCCAAAAACTCCAAAACTACGATTTTATTGGCGACTAGCTGACCCGTGCAACTTCGTCTGCACCAAATCCGTTATTACAGGTTTCCATTGTATTTTTAAATGCAAATAATCTTTAAATACCAAAAACCCGATTGCAGCGACATCTAGCACTTCCAATTGTGAATCCAAACTATTCAGGGACTCACTCAAACATATACCCAGTTGGTATGTGAGAAACCTTTTAAAATAAGCCTAGAACCTGTTCGCAACATTACGTAAAGTGTCCAATGAAGATTAAAACTAACTTACATATATTGCCGATAAATATCTTCCCAGTACCCCTTGTAACTTCATCACTTAACATACTGTAAAAATAAAACTTTATCTACATTACATTTCCATTTTGTTTTAGTTTGTTTTATAAGAATTTGTGAAGTATACGTGAAATCTGCATTCAATCTTAATTTTGTCAAATTTATTTTACTTTTGACATATAAACCACCTTTTTCACTGAGATACTGAACTTGGGATAATATACCTTTCTAACAGTGAACGAATTTTTTAAATCGGACCAGTAGTACCAATCATTCCTCGAAAACAAAACTTTACCTCTCTTTATAATATTAGTATAATTACAACATAGTGTGGTAACTGCAAACACCTCAACTGATTATTTTAATCGTAGATTCACAAACCTGAACCCAACTACTTCAAGACTCAACAATATTTAGAAAACTAATTTGATCAAATATCGAAACAACACACGTACTGATAGAACTCTAATTGAGATTCATCTTCTACAATGCAATGCAACTATTATCTAGGTTTATGTTTTAGGAAAAGATCTTGTCACCTGTGTTTAGCAAACATTTTTTATACAATAAAATAAATGTAACAACATATAAGTGACAGTTTCGTTTACACATACTTTTCATATGTGGTTGATAATTACGCATAGAAATGTCATGTAGCCGTTAGCTCAGTTATAACGAACATTATATGGTCCGACGGGGTCGACGGTTTGGAACCCAGCGCACAATTTTTTGGTATTTTTTTAAAAGTAACTTAGGGAAATATAGCTTTATTTTTTAGCTAATCTGTCTGCTATATATAACACAAAGAAAATTTTCCATAATCCGTCAAGAATTTCATCAACTTCCATATTTTGATTTTCGTCTGTTATCCTGGAGAACCTCTTGTGTTTTATAAGACAAAAAGTATCCTAGATGTAATCATGTAATATTAGTTATCACTGTGCTAAGTTTCGTCAAAATTAGTTCACTACCTGCAGAGTGATGCGTGTCCACAGGGACAGACAGACAGGGAATCTCAAGAACTACCGGTCCGATTTGAAAAATTCTTTCGGTGTTTGATAGCTCATTTATCGAGCAAGGCTATATATAATCATGCTAAGACCAATAGGAGCGGAGCACCAATGAAGAATGTTTTAAAATCGTTTTTTTATTCCTTTTGAGAGCTTTCGCTGCGTGTTAGCGTTAGCCCAAAGTAGCTATGCCATGCGGAGGAAGTCGCGGGCAGATGCTATATAATAAATAAAGTTCTGCGTCTTCATACTTACCTTCTATAACTTGAAAGTGTAGTTTCTTCTTTTCTCTAGCCTTTTTGTGTAATAGTTATAAAGTAAAATTCATTAAAAACAGTTACAACTGTTACACCCGTGATCAGGGTCTATATTCGAACGGTTGATATCGTAAACTAAAACGATATTACGTAAATATATTAACATTACGCAGTATTTAACTTATTTCTTGACTGAATATTAGGGTGTCCATTATTTATCAAGATGATTTTTTTTCATGTGACGCTCCCTAAACCTTTAGTTTATCGTGTACAAATAACGTCAAACCAAAAAATCCCTTAATTTTCACAATAAACCATGCCCTTAAGACGATACATTTCCTATTTAAAATACATGGGATTTTGTAACTTTTTAAAATTAATTTTCTTATTGTTCGACGAAATGGCTTACAAAAATAACACTAGGCTACGATAATATATTTTTATAGAAAATTGATGACCCTATATTATATATAGTTTTTCGATTAATACACTCCTTCAAAAGTTATTTGAGGTGAAAGTACATCTCGAGTAAATTTTCAGTTTTTTTTTCTTTTCAGAGAATATATTATGATTTTGATGAAAATTATTAGTTTATTTTTTTAAATAAATTATTTTGGTATTGTTTGGGTTGAAAATTCACTGTTTATCGTTTCTGTATATGTCCCTTTTTTGGTACTCCGCTCTTTTAGCTGCAGCTGCACCAAATCAAAACTTTGAATTTATCAAATCTGTTTGTGAATACCGAAAGATAGTTAAAAATTTAGCTGATGCAGTATTTGAAAAATTCTAGAATCATTTATAGGTGTAGCCGTGAAACAGCGGCCTTAAAAATGGCCTTAAAAAGCGGATAAAAATGTAACTTCTAGAGTGGAGCAAAATATGGTTAAAGCTTTGGAATTAAGTGATAATGATGAATTTGATAGCCCTAAACGCTTTATTTTCAGTTTTGACACTTGTAAATGGTTTGTAAATAAAAGTATAGATTATTTTATAAATGCTAATTTCATTAAAAAAAATGAGAACTTCGACGTCGATCTAGCTATCTTCAGCTAGACAGTAGTAGATGGTCGGAAGAATATTGAAATGGTTTAGAGATTGTGAAGAATTTATAGGTCGTTAATGATAATGCAGAGCAAGCTGTAAGATAAACCGAAGAATATGTAAATATGTTAGAAACGAAGATGAAAAACAATGTCATTGAAGTTGTTAGGGAATATTTAAAAAAATCAATATGTAACTAAAGAAGGATTAATAAAATAAATCATGCGTACTCATGTGGTATCAAGTTCATTTGGCTAAGAGATTTTTCAATTTTATTTGTAATTTTTTACTTTATAACTAATAATATTAAATGATAAATTATATTTTTAGAAATAAACTAATATCTTTCATCTAAATCATAATAATTTTCCTAGAAAAGAAAGAAAACTGAAAATGTATACGAGTTCAAGTTTCACCTCAAATAATTTTTGAAGGAGTGCATTCAACGAAAAACTATAATAGAGCTTTTTTGTAGGGCGTTCAATTTCCTATAAAGATATATATGTCTCATTGCTGTAAGCCATTTTATCGAAGAAAATGAAAATTAATTTTAAAAAGTAACAACATCCGAAGTAATTGTAATAGGAAACGCATTGTCTTAAGGGCAAGGTTTATTATAAATATTAAACGCTGTTTTGGTCTGATATATTTTTAGACGATAAACTAAAAGTAGATGGGGGGAAACAATAAAAAAAAATCCACTTGGTAAATAATGGTCACACTACAGTGAATATATGCCTATTTATTTATAATACAATGTTGAATAAGTGAAATATTTGCATATACCAATCATTATCTGTTTGTCATAGAATAATTATTTATACTATGTTGGCTTCTAAACCTATTAATGAAGGAAAATAAAATAAAATCCGACTAGAAACGATTTTCGATTTTAGTAACAGGAATAATATTTTAATATTGCCTATACAATTTATATCACTACCTTTTTACGGTAAAAGTATACGTGTAGCCAAACACGTGTTACAAAATTGTCCAAAATTGGGTAATCGCGGTTGCCGACCATTTTGGTAAACCTTTAACCCCTCAATATTTTTCTATTTCAACTCACTTCACAAAATATTGTCACAACTAATTCAGTACGAAATTCGAAACTGTGAGTCTGGTGTCCCTTCCAAGTGTCTTGAATTTTCTCTCATCAAAACTGGTGAATAATTGTGATTTGATATATATGTAGATGCAACACCCCTCCGCACCCCCCACCCTACAGGCGGTGTGAACATTATACATGAGTCAGCAATAAATTAGATACACTCTATACCTGTTGTCTCATTTACCGCAAGACACTTCAGATTACCTAACACCAATAATTAATATGAACGTAACGACACCTCATGTAACACATGAACTCTCATGTGTAGGTAACAATAAAAAAGATAATATGGTTAGCTGGTAGTTATTATATTAGGCAGGTTAACGCGAGAGGGCAGCTCCTAGCTTCCTCCCTTACCCCGCGCCTCCCCGACTCCCTTCCATAGATTACCGCGTGCTCGGCATGCGGCCAGTCGCTCCGCAAAAAGAGTTCTGGCGCGTGTACGCATCGCATGGACTATCCGCTATTGTGACGAACCAAACGCAAATCGACTCGTGAGTGAACAGTGAATACATTTTATGTGACCCGCCTACTGATTGGATACGGACAAAAACCTGCCGAAACCAGTGATCAGCCTCTGCCAAGTAAGCGTGTATATTTATATTCTATCCTAGCTCAATCGATTACATACTCTTGGATCCTACGATTGAGCGTTCTTCTCGTAATCCCCTTGCCCTCGCAAACCGCTAAAATACAGTCCACTTTCTCTCCTTAAGAAACCCGCAATCTATGGAGGTGAAAGGAATCAAGTGAGTGGACCACGTTCCCATCCATATTTATGGTCATTCGACCCGGAAATCGTGGTTCCTCTCGCCTATTTCCCTCCAGTTAGCTAAACAAAAACGCTATGTTAAATCAACGCCACCGTAGACTTGGGTAACTAAATCTAAGAAATTACAGATATCTTTGGATGTAAAACGTTAGAAAATATAAGCCATAGTGGTCAGTGGCACAACTGAAGGTTTGAAGGTGGTAGAGCCACGCTGAAACTATTATTGGTTTCAGCATGAATGGGTCGGCTTGCCCGGGGTAGTACCACCCTCTCATAGAAAACCGACGTGAAGTAACAGTGCTTGCATTGTTGCGTTTCGTTCGGTCAGTGAGAGCGCCAGAGGTCCACCTCCCTCTCCTCTCCTCTCTCCTCTCCCTCTCCCTCCCCTAACCCTTCCCCCAAAGGGTGGCAACGCACTTGCAACTCCTCTGGTGTTGTTAGTGTTCATGGACGGTGCTGATCACTTAACATCAAGTGACCCACCTGTTCGTTTGCCACCTATGACATAAAAAAAAACTATATAGTTTATTTATAATGAAGGTTTGTTCAAATAAGAAAAATTTAAATCCATAAAAAAAATTAGTACTTAAAAAGACAAAGAGTGCTATTTTTTAATTGACACTATTTTATTTATATTTTGCAAACAAGGGTGAATTGTTTCCTATTTTTATAGCCTTAAGAACAACTTCAGTTTCATTTACTTTTGTTATCAGTGGGTTGGATATGCCCAATGTATTTCGGTATATATTTTCAATATTAACAGAGCCGCTCCCACCTCACATAGGTATGAGGTACTGAATACAAGGAGGATTTTCATAGCTACATCAAACGGAGAAGGATAGTTATCAGCAACAAAGAACCAGAATATCGTTAACTGATTGGGACTAATACTCATTGTCAGTAACGTATTTTATGATAAATCATTGTGTTCTTTATCTACTTGTCTTAATACTTGTTAGTAGTCTTCAAATGGGTTACAAATTCGGTTCATGGCGTCTAGCTTTCTCATCTCTTCCCCGAATTAAGTGTCAAAGTTATTTTCATACCATCCTATTTTTCTATGCCGACTCAATATTTGCTCGCGAGCCACTAGTGGATGAGAAGCTTATAAAAACATTGCCACCTCTGGTGGTTGGACAAGTGTTTTCTTATAAATAATGCGAAGGTAACATCGTTTCTAAATTTCAAAGTAACCGGTGAACAATTTTGTAGATTTAAGATTTTGAACAAACGTTTAGATTTAAAATTAATTATTAGATTAATGTAATTAACATGTAAAAAGACTACAAACTGTTTATAAATCTTATCATCAGACACTTTTACATTATACCTTAGACCATTGATATACAAAAACCCAAGAAGAGCACTTAACGTCTCATAGACGGCACATAAAAATGAGTGCATAATTTTGGATTATGCATTAATTTCAAATAGTCTCGCATCGTTTGCGTCCTTGTAAAAACAACTTTAAATCATTAAGGTAAGGTTGATTTTGCAAAATCATAAGCTTATCGCATAACTATAACCACGTATGTATATTGGGGAGTTTTGCGGCCGGTTTAGAGCGCTACTTTTATTCGAGACTGTGCGTCTTGGGTTTTTAACTTTTTATATGTCAATGCCTAAGACAGATAGATAGCGATGAAAAATTCAGAACTGTTTCTATTGTGTACCGCGTTGCATGTGTTTTTTTTAAATAAAAGAAACACTAGTTATTTTTCAGTTCACGTGGCCATTACAGCGTTTTTAAAACTTATATTTTGTTAATTCTTATGATTGTATACTTAGGAGTTGTACGTAGAAGTCACTGTATTTAGGCACGGAAAAAATATTTTAACCTATACATACATATGAATATAATTATTGATTATGGCAGTAAATATTGCGTGGGACTGTATAATTAATCACCTACAATTTACTTAACATAGTGAACAATATATGAGAAACAATAAGTGAAATCTCATTGTAATATTTACTCGTAAACTTTAATGGTTTGATATACTATAGGATAATCTTTGCTACAGCATTACCTATACCAATAGATATTCTCGGCGTGTAGTATTTTGAATTAATTTATTTTGATTTTGAATTAATACATTTTCATTGAGTCAAACGATACTTATCTATGCATTGTTTTGTCTCATTAAAGACATTGCTGGATGAAAGTTATCATAAGAAGATTTTATTACTAAAATAGATCAATTTGTAAATAGGTAAATCATTTGTAACAAAAATGTTGAAGTACTATGTCCATGTTAAGCTCGGCACTATGTGAGATCCTAAAAATCATAGCTCGTACTCTGTACTGTGACGAGTACTTAATATACGACCATAAATTAAAATGTCAAATTTCTATGATTGAAAGGAATATTTTATTATTTTCCTACCAATACCGTATTGTTACAATATATTTCTAGGGTAATGAACGACATTCACAATTCCTTTCTTTAGAATTCTATTGTCTGTCGCTGTATATAGGACGTTATTTGTTTGTAACTCGTTTCACTTACGTACATGGGGTATGCTGTATAAATCTCGTAGTGAATAACAAAATTATGGTCCCAATAATTACTACAATTTTAATAACGGGGTTCACTGTAGCCAACGCTTTATGTCCAGCAGCTGCATTTACTCCGATGCCGTTTATATTAGAATATGCGTTATGGCGAGGTTGGAATCAGGCTGTTGTGTTTTCTCCCAATATAGAGCAAGGTAAGTTTATCCATAAATTGATTCATATCTACAATTCCTGTTATAGAAAGGGGGGTATACTTGTAATATAAAATCAGTTAGGCGAATGCTCCGAATGTTTTTTTTTATATCATAGGAGTTAAACGAACAGATGGGTCACCTGATGTTAAGTGATCATCACCGTCCATATTCACTTGCAACATGAGGAGAGTCGCAAGTGCGTTGCCAACCTGTGTTGGGGCGGGGAAGAGGAAGGGAAGAAGGAAGGGGAAGGGGAGGGTAGGTGGGTCTCCGGCGCTCTCACTAACCGAACGAAACGCAACAATGCAAGCCTGTTACTTCACGTCGGTTTTCTGTGAGAGGGTGGTACTACCCCGGTCGGGCCGACCCATTCATGCTGAAACCAGTATTAGCTTCAACGTGGCTCTACCACCTACAAATGGGACATTAGCTTTAGCAGCATGAAATGTACTAAAACTGGTCGAACCATCGTAACGGAATCTCTACGTTAAGATCGAAGGTTATTTAGGCCATTTTTAACATTTTCATGCTGTTTGCTTTTGATTCCTGTATATGATGTTCAATTACTCAAGAATCGACTATTTAAAAAATCTGCAATATTCGTACAAGACTTATATGTCTCTAAATATAAAGAGCATGAGACTTTTTTCCCGCTTTTTTAACGTTTTCTCAAATTTTATTTGGTTTTGAAAATGTTTCGATCTTCCCAAATTAGTTTAAAGTGTCTATAAGGTTTATAGAATGACTATAAATAGTTATATAGAAAAATTTACATATAACTAGAATTTACGAAATGCTAATCGAATATGTTTATTACAAAGAACATAGTATACAATGATGAATAATTATAAAGTAACAAAAAAATAGATATTAATTGGTGCCTACGTAAAATAAAATTTAAATGTTGAATTAAATTACTTTAACTTCATTTACACTACAATACATAATTAGAATTTCTAAATAGTTTGCTCACCTATGCACCCGGTCAATTTAAGATTACACTTTGTAATAATAACATTACACTAATAGAATATTACAAAAATAATTAACGTGTGTCACTTTCAATATAATTGTACATAATATTCGTCAAACATAATGTCAATCAAAACGTTTAGTAAGCTTCAGGCACGTTTGTTTATACTACGTGCCTCGAGCTGCGTACTTGAGGAATATTTTGTTGGTTTTCGTCACGTATATGTGCATACACCTATCAGATCCAAGAGCCGAAGTAACCAATGCGATTTATTAGACTGATGTTACGCGAGTCTGTAGGAAGTGTACCTCTCATTCCCCGACACGTACTCCCCGAGTGGTGCTAAAAAGACACATTTTTGGCTGCTGCTCTGTTCCACATAAATTGACCCTCGCAGCGACGAATAGATAAAAGTGATCAAAGGTTAATGCAATATTCTTAAGTAACTCCTGGGGTCTTAATACGGCCAAATTTTTCAGTAAAATAAATAAAATAAAATAGGTATTACAGTCAATTAGGAATTGAGATAGTACACTTTTCATATAGTTTGGAATCCTCTATAGTAATATATCTGCATATATAGTTCGCATTGCTATGGAAACGAGGGTGATTAGTTATAGTCATATCCATGGTGCTTGGGCTTTTTTAAATATTCACATGGCTATCATTCTCAATTTGAAAATCCGCTGTTAAGCACCTATAGGTATGTTCAGGTGATTGCACTTTAGGGCACCTCCTCCTCTATCTTAGGTAATTCATTTACGTTATGTTATTTACGATCACGTGAGTTTATGGACTATAAAATATACAAGAATCACTGGGATCCCTAATGGAATTATCCAAAATGCGAATCCCTAAAGGCATAATCAAATACGGTCATGAAAGTATTGCACTACTCAAGATGATTGTCATATTAAAGGACATTGTAGAGAAACCAATTAGCGTACTTGATAATGCTGTAACTGAGTCTAAAGATATAACCGTCGAAGATTTTATTTATGGGTTATAGAGAGTAATAACGAGAATATGAAGATATCGATTGAATTCTTGAATATTTGCTATTAATAATAAAATATATAAGAGCAAGGTTCTTGATTCTTCATGGTGAAGTATGGACATCTTGAACTGATAAATTATATTTCCAAGTCGTTTCCTATCGGGTTGTATATAACTTTCATACAAATGGCGGTAAATACAAATATAAATATTAGTTTAAAAAAACTAAAAAACACGCTTTAATTAAAAATCCAACTAAAAAACCAACTTTTTACAAAAATATACATTTATTTCTAATTTACACTATTCTTATCTATTATTATCCAAATTTATTAAATTTTATTTTCTGTTTTTTAGTTGGATTTTTTATGATAGCGTGTCTTTTTTAGTTTTTTTAAACTATTATTTATTTTCAATTTTTTAGTTCAATTTTTTTAACTTTTTTTTCGTATTATTGTATTGTCATCGACCTTTGACAGGTGTGCAAAGTTTGAATTAAATCTGATCGTTCAAAGTAGGACAAAATCGAGCTCAAAGTGGTCGGTTACATACATACATACATACAGGTGAAGCTAATAAAAGCGTGAAAAAAAAACACACACACACACCACATAAATCCATACACAATTTACACACGTAATATCGCCACTGATACACCCCTGGATATAAATGTTGTTGCGTTTAAAAATAGACGCGATATATTTTAAATCCTAGATTAAGGTAAACATTAATACGTCGCCACGCCATTGACTACCAACACAAAGTCTCCGACACTATGTCAGAGGAAAAGTTGCAGTAAATACAAAAAAATAAAAGCGTGATAATAAGTATTACCATCACCACGATAAGCGAATTATTTGAATTATATGATTTGTCATATGGATATGGGTAATTAATGCACAATTTTTATTTAAGTCCAGTATGTGTGTAATTCCATTTAAAAAAACAGTAATTTTACCTAGTTCTATATGGGTTTGTGGGATATGTACTTTATGTTTTTGAATTGAGAAAATTATTAAAAAAATATATTTTATGTTATAGATTGTCAATGGGCAATTGTTCGATTGGTCAAGTGCTTGAATGTGAACAGTGTGGCGGTGGCTAAAGATTCTATGATCAACCCTCGTTTGGTAACAAAACTAGGCATCGTTGTTCTTTCGCCTGATCTTGGTCATAATTCCACAGGATATTTATATACCTGTATAAATAAGGTATGAATAAAATAAAGAATTATCTATATCTATACTAATATTGTAAAGCTGAAGAGTTTGTTTGCTTGAACGCGTTAATCTCAGGAACTACTTATCCGTTTTAAAAATTATTTATGTGTTAGATAGATCATTTATCGAGAAAGGCTTTATATTACGCTAAGACCAATAGGAGCGGAACACCAATAAAGAATGTTTCAAAATGGGGGTAACATACGTATTATTTAAAAATATTTTCACCTTCCACGTAAACAAAGCGAATTACAGTTAGCGTTAGCCCAAAGTAAATGTTCCACGCGGACAAAGTCACGTGCAGAATCTAGTCATACATAATTCATGAGCACCAACTTCATGTACTTCATTCATATATTTACACAAATGTTTTTGTACACAAATTTGGCATCTTTATACATTTTATTTATAGTAGACACAGTGACTGCACTGTGGCCGACTGTAAGCATTGTATAGTATAGTAATCGCGAGTACTAAGAGGTAGAAATAAGAAAAGAAATAGAAATAAGATCTCACAGCGGAGATGAGGTTTGTCAAATCCTTATTAAGTAAAATCTCAAGGAGTTCCTTATACACCATTTCCCAGAAAGCGGAATCTGTTTGTGCTTTACTTCAGTTTGACATATGGTGTATGGTTTTATGCGGTCTAGTCGGACACATTTGTTGTGGTCTACTACCTGGACGTTTGGACATTTGTATCACAAACAATCTTTTTTTTTACATAAATACAATGGTTTTTTTATAGCTTCAAGAATTACAAATGAACACTGCGTCTTTCGATTGGCTCATAACGGCAAGATCGGACAAAGATTTTAAAATTATCAGTGGAATATTGAATATTACTTCCATTCGCTTCGACCAGAATTTAATCGTCACGTATACACGTCGATATGATAATAAATTAAGTGGAGTATGTGATACAAATTTTACGTATAAAAGAAAATATCTTGGAAGATTTGATTGCAAAAAAAGAAATTGTTGTAAGAATTGTCAAGAGAAATCTGAGTTCGAAAGAAGCTATTTTCGGACTATCGAACGATTCAAAAGTCTTTCAAAAGACAAGTTATATGAAGCAGGTCATATGAGACCTTTATATCAATCGGGGACCATTTTTAATATCTCCAGGAAGTTTGAAATGGAAAATGTCACTAATATTATATCTTTGAATTCTCAGTACATTAGGTGGAGTCAGAATACAACTAGAGGTCTAAAAGAACAAATATATGTATTACAATATTTCAAAGCCCGCATTAATTCAACGCTATATGCACATTTCTTAGGTGAGTGTCAATACTGAAGAGAAAACCTCTTTAGTCCTGTTATGATTGGAAACACGATGAAACGAAAAAGCGACAAACATATGCACCTATAGGATTTATCATGTGACAGAATGAGATAGAGTAAATTTTACAGCGTTTCTTATATTGTGGTCTCATCATTGTACATGTACTACATTATATTTACTTTGGTTCGAACGTTGTACGTGTGTGTGTGTGTGTGCATGCATATTATGATGTCTTGGGTAAAGGGGTTATAACCAACGCAGGATATATACAATGTGTGTCGTTTTTATGAATAATTTTTTATTGTTTGAAGGTGTCAATTCTACCGCTTGTAAATTTCACACGTTTTTTCCTTTTTTGTTATAATAAACTTTGTGAACTTTTAATAAAACTTTAAAATATGATCTGTTAAAAATAAATCGTAATATGTAAAACTTTGTTTCTAGGGATTTGGAATCAGAACCTTTCGATGTCAAAAGTCACAGTCCCTTACCCTGTGGAAACCCGTAATCTCCTGGGTGAAGAGTTTATTATTGGCAAATGCAATTTAAGCTGGAGTGATACACCGTCACCGGACTATGACGGTCCATCCGCTCCAGCTTTATTAGACGACGTACTTTGTTTTCTTACTGCAAGATTGAACATCTCGTGAGCTGGGTTACATTTATAATCGATATAAAACTTTGCGATGTTTGAATTGATAATGGCTAAGTGTTAGCGTACCTAGCTGTACCTTCGAAGTATACATTGATTCTGAGATTTTGGTAAAAGTAAATATTGTGATGAAACCGTAGCTCAGTTTTGGGACTTTTCCCGATAGCCGTTAGGGTAGCTATAATTCTTAATTCTTTTCTCATCGTGAATGTAATATACGATAGTTTAAGGGTAATGGAAAATTATCACAGATTTATCATTATATAGTAGGAACGCGGAACATTAATGTTCCTGAGAGTGGTAGAGCCACGCTGAAACTATGTATTACTGGTTTTAGCATGAATGGGTCGGTTCGCCCGGGATAGTACCACCCTCTCATAGAACATCGACGTGAAGTAACAGTGCTTGCATTGTTGCGTTTCGTTCGGTCAGTGAGAGCGCCGGAGGCCCACCTCCCCCCTCCCCTCTCCCCTCTCTCCTCCCCTCTCTCCTCCCCTCTCCCCTCCCCTCTTCCCTCCCCTACCTCTCCTCTCCCCTCCCACTCCATCCCCTAAACCTTCCCCCCCAAGGGTGGCAACGTACTTGCGACTCCTCTGGTGTTGTTAGTGTCCATGGACGGTGGTGATCACTTTACATCAGGACCCACCTGTTCGTTTGCCACCTATGACATAAAAAAAATAGGTTTAATGCCTAGGTTTTATAACGTTGCAAGAGTTGGAATTTTCCAGATGTAATCTTGTAGATCACGAATACTTAATGCCTATCAAATCCAATACTTCAACTACGATGTGATCTTAATTTGTATTTTTGTATTGTATTATGTTTTTTCATTCTTTAAATATTCATTCTAGAACAACAATAAAGTACTACAGTAAACTAGGATTTCGTTCGTATGATGGATCGTGGTCTGGATTACTAGGAGCTCTTATGGACCACTCCATAGATATGGTACTAGAACCAGTGACAGCGCATACATCCCACCATGAAGAAATGGAACTTGGATTTCCTATTGCCGAGACAATGTAATAAGATAAAAGTTTATTGTGGTATATAATCTTTATTTTATTATAAAATGTTTTGTAATTTAATTCAGGTAAAATTCAGAAACGCTGTATAAGCCTTCGATATATATTGCAAATTTAATTCCGTAATTGTAATATTATTTTAAACCATTTGTTTCTTAGTTTCTTGTTCTTATTTCTTCTTTACAGCATTTAAATTGATTGGTAATAGCTGATTACATCAGACAATAGAAGCGTTTTACCTTACAATAAAACGCATATTAATTTACTTACCTTATTCGAAGCTTACTTATGAGATAGGCACTTCCGTTTCCCGCCGGCATGCGCACTTTTGACAGTTAATACATCTGACTTCCGGTTATATACCCTTCTTGTCTCGGCCCACCATGGCAGAGAGGCGTATTTATAGAGAGACGCCATCTTTTAACTTCATTGAGCCGAATAATAATACCAGGCAGAATTTAAAATATTAAGCTTCGAATAAGGTAAGTAAATTAATATGCGTTTTATTGTAAGGTAAAACGCTTCTATTAATTTGACTTGACCTTATTCGAAGCTTACTTATGAGACTTGTTTGTTATCGCCTGGTGGTGGTAGAGACACCGACGCCAATGTGATCTAAATAAGCCAGATTCACAATGGGAATCTAATTACACAAGAATTGACATTAATTAGCAGTGACTAGAGAGGCATTATCAATTGTGAATAAAACCATGTATTCAAAAAGGCAATTCTCTCAAAGATGCCTTAAACATGTTTGAAACCTTATTGCATTTGACACTCGAGTCCCAGAGTGTTGCAAAGTGGAATTTGAGGATCTACAAATATTGTCACCGCTACTACCTGTATTTCATTAATACTTAATACAGTAATTATTAATACAGAAATACTAAATCCTCCAACCAAATCCTTAACATGGTTTGCATTTGTTTTAATAAAGGTAACTGGGAACTAAAACGTTCACCACATTTTAGTATATAATCGTTAAATTTTCAGAAACTACATCGTTTCTTAATTGCCTTTAAACGAGCCGTCGTTATGGACGATTCGGTTTCACCGCGGTAGATTTTAATAGATTTTAAAATCTATACGATATGAGAAACTATTTGGTCCGCACTATGACTTATATAATTTTACCTAAAACAGACTAGATTGATCAAAATCAAGCCACTTCTCTACTACTCTGGTTTTAATATTAGTAATGTGCTCTGCACCATCACCACATGAATCTGTATACCAAGCGATATAAAAAGTTTTACACATTAACCTATTATTTGAAAAGGGGTTTAAGAGCCGTCAATGATTCCTTCTAGTAGTAATCTAGAAGTAGTACGAAAGTTAGACAATAGCTATCTAAGCAAAAACACCCCAAGTGATATTCAAAACAATCGTATGTAAAAATCACTGGGTTAAAATAACCAAAA
>MU158707.1:806200-839381 GCA_015888305.1 Antheraea pernyi
GAAGAAATACCGCTAAAAATAAGTTTAAAGAAATGTATTGATTATTCAAAAATAAACTGTCGTGGGACTTTAAAAAGTAATTAAAATATTATTTAGGGTAAACAATAATAATACGGCATGGCTTCGCTGCAGGCATTCCAACGATCTGAATCTCTAATTGGATATTCAGTGAACGCATAGTTTCGAAATATAATGCTTCCTACTAAAGCTCGCAATTTATAACACCAGTACTATATGGTATTGTGTAGAGGGTAGTATTACTACTATGTATTTCGATATATCATCGATATATACTGCAGCGCACATATTTACCGCCCCCCTTTTTTTTTGACATTAATTTAGGGGAAGGTCAAAAATAAAAAATGTTACCGAAAATTATCAAAAATAAAAATGTTAAGTCGAACGGGATACCCGTTTAGCATAAAACTTAACACTATAATAAATAGTCAGTTATTTAAAACTGATGTTCCTCAGCAAAAGTAAAGGGTTAATATGTAAAAACTTACGCGGCACGTACAATACTTTTTACCAATCCTTTAAAGAACATATTAACACTGTTTCGTACACTTGAAATGTAGATACTTAATATTTTATGAAAATATTATCACACTATTGCTTTCTTTTATATACGTATAAAAGTAAAATATTTTCCGCAAATATTTTTCACGGTCTGTTCTCGGCGGGGAACAAGACGCCAATGAAGTTAAAAGATGGCGTCTCTCTATAAATACGCCTCTCTGCCATGGTGGGGCGAGACAAGAAGGGTATATGACCGGAAGTCAGATGTATTAACTGTCAAAAGTGGGCATGCCGGCGGGAAACGGAAGTGCCTATCTCATAAGTAAGCTTCGAATAAGGTCAAGTCAAATTAATATGTCAATTATTTGGTCGTATTAATTTGTTTCTTAAGGTTTCGAAAAATAAGTAAATAGCGTTATGTTAATTTTAAGCACACAGATGATACAGCATGTTCCAGCAATAACTTTGTTTTCCCTGTAACGTCTGCATAATAGGTAATGAGTAGATCAAGGTAATTTGCCGATTATTTAGGTAATTTGAGAATTAAAACTATGTTTGTTATTTAAGGGAGTACTCTAATGAATCTGTAGGTTACGTATATACTCTGTACATTAATTGAGCTCTGCATTTATGCCTTTGTAATAAAAATCTTTAGAACGATCTAATGAGTTACGGATGGTTTCAACTTTACACACGGGTTCCTCATATTATGTAAGTGGACTGATCATTACATAGTATAAAACAAAGTCCCCTACCGCGTCTGTCTGTCTGTCTGCTCGCCATAAACTCGAAAACTATTGAACGGATTTTATTGCGGTTTTCACCAGTGCATAAAGTGATTCATGAGGAAGGTTTTGATATATAATATAAATAAAAGGATTTTTTTTAATAATCAAGGCGGGACAACGTCCGACGGGCTTGCTAGTACATGATAATTATAGTATAATATCATTCAACTCTGCGTTAATGCTCTAGATTATAATTTTCAAGTAAAGCTTTCAATCGTAAAATATGTAAACAACAGCGCATAATTTAAACTGTATTTGTCGTTTGAACTCATTTCTTTGTGAATAATTCTGCTTTATAAATGGTTATGTGAAAATTTAAAATACTTTAGTCCTTACTCTTTTACTTTATTATCCATTTTTTAAGGTGCAACATTTATATTCGCCATCAAGAGACATCAACTGTTCGTGATATATTTCTCGCGCCTTTTAGTGCTCGACTCTTGGCTTGTGTATTTTCAGTAGCATTCATTGCTTCTTTGACTATTGTTTTAATTAGCCGAGTGCCAAGAGTACGGATAACCGCTCGAAACATGGGTTATACAGAAGCACTAATTTGGTCTATGGGTATATTATGTCAGCAAGGTATGATATATTATTTTGTTAAAACATCTTTGTAACATTTGAATGATTGCTTACTACCTACCTTTTTACATAAAAGTAATAAGCCTTTCTCACCACGTCTAGTGCTATTTCAAAATAATATTTGTAACCGAGGTATTATTTAATAGCTAATAATGAATAATTTTGGTGGAACCGTGATGACAATTCTATGGGTTCCGAGGAATATAGTTTGGGAATCCCTGGTCTACAGACACTAATTCGATCGACGTAACTTCGAATTCCTACAGTCCGAGCTATCGACGAAGGAAATGGTTGTGATAAAACCAATGATAGTAGGATTGGTTGGATTGGTAATGCCCGCCTGACTGGCAACGATTGTAAAATTAAAAGTTTTTCGTCAAACAGTTTCGGTAACTGCGCTTGGGAGCCACGTCTCTTTAGGCCTAGGATAACATCGTCATTTAATACTTGGTTTAACTAATAAAAAACTCGGTTTTTGGAAGTGATTGTTATTTAAGTAAAAGTGCTTACTGTTTGGCACAATGCAGTCACTTTGTCGTGGTAGAGTAAAAATAAAATCGAGGGCCATATAAGATAATCAGTGTTTTGATATTTCTGTTAAAGGTGCTTCGTGGACTCCTCCAAACATAGCTGGCAGTTTGGTCCTGATTATTTGCTTGTTCTTTGCTTTGGTGACATACAATGCATACGCGGCATTTATAACCTCTGTCCTCTCAGTACGCGTGGCTAGTGTGAGCGATGTGGCGGCGGTACTGGAATCGCCTAATATTAAAATTGGTTATATCCGAAACGGAGTTGATCAAATGTATCTTATGGTAATCATTTTTTACTTATTTACTTACGCATTCGCAGTTGCAAAACGACAAATGTAAGAAATTTGTCTATATTATTTTGTTTTGACTAATACTAATTCTTTAGAAGTCTCAGAACTACCTAACCTCTAGCCGTATTTTATAGCATGACTGTACTAAGAAGCAAAGTAATAAAAATAAGGTAATGGTTTAAAGAATTCGTGTTACAATCGTTATTTAATTCTTCACTATCACTATTTTTTTTTATATTATTTATTTATATTCTAGTTTTTTTTTCGAACTGACTACGCTATTGGCCAAGCAAGGTCTTAACAGCTTCACCGGACTACACCATTCTAGTTATTACAGCTTATATCTATAGCCAACATCGAAAGGAATTATGAGTCTAGAGGTCTCTTATTCTTTATTTGTCGAGCGAACAAATCAAGGCTAGTTTACTTCTGAAGATTTTATTTAAGTTTGTACATATTCATATAACAATATGTAAAAATTATATTTTAAATCAAATATCTTTAAATACCACGTAAATAATAATTATGTTTTTATCAAGCGTACATTAATCCGATTTATTTATATATTAGTATAAACCATTTTATTATTACTTTACCATCCGCAATTTTGTCTGAGTTATTTTACGATATAAAAACAGGGCGACAAAATGTATCCCAGCGCCACCTTCTGGCGAATTATAGTGAAATAGATAATTACCGAGATAAACACCTTCCCCAAAAAAAATACTATAGGTTGCGTATATGCTCTCACGATGTTTATTTGTGTAAATAGTTTTATATACATATATATTTTTTTTTTGTATTTCATAGGTGGCAAACGAACAGGTGGGGCACCTGATGTTAAGTGATCACCACCGTCCATGGACACTAACAACACCAGAGGAGTTGCTAGTGCGCTGCCACACTTTGGGGGGAATGGTTAGGGGAGGGAGAGGGAGAGGAGAGAGGAGAGGAGAGAGGGAGAGGAGAGAGGGAGAGGAGAGAGGGAGAGGAGAGAGGGAGAGGAGAGAGGAGAGGAGTGGGGAGAGGGGTGGGGAGGTGAGCCTCCGGCGCTCTCACTGACCGAATGAAACGCAACAATGCAAGCACTGTTACTTCACGTCGGTTTTCTATGAGAGGGTGGTACTACCCCGGACGAGCTGACTCATTCATTCATGCTGAAACCAATAACAGTTTCAGCGTGGCTCTACCACCATAAAAATATATCACTCGTTTAGTCGATATACATGCTTGTACTTGGCATGAAATTAGGTGGCCATATGTAAGATAGTGCACTGTATTTTTTCAATTAAGAATATTTTAATTTAAATTATAATGAAGTATTTTATAATCATCGAAAGTCATATAATTGGATATACAAGCCGTAACCTTTGACAACGTAACAACAATGTTACTATTTCCATTTAGATGTAAATATTGTGCCTACTAAATGACACAGTAACTAAGTGGTAAAGTCTGCTACACACGTAACGACATATTGTTGCGATTCATATATGCAAATCGATTTGCGTAGATTTATCGATCGTGTGTATGGAAATTCGTTGCAGATTATCGTTTATCGGCGGCAGTTACAATTTCTATCAGATATGTCGTTTTTGATTGTGTTTGTAGAGTTTTATCGTCGCGTGGGGATGGTGGCCTCTCAGTTCGGAATCATTCGTCATAGAGCTCGTTAGTATGCGCACGTGTGGATCACACTCTATTTGTTAAAAGAAGGAAGAGGTGGACACCGCAAACAATTGAAAGAGTTTATAGAAAGCTACAGAAGTGAAACTTGCCTTTGATAGAAAAAATCAAAATCCATGATCGTAACCAAAAAATGCCGCCTACAAGAGGTTTGTTCAAAAATACAGAATCGATTCAAGTGCCTACAGGGATATAGTGGTTTGGAAGATAAATAATCTGAGAACTGCATATAAAAGGAATCATTTTCCATAGAGGATGACATGTTCCTTGTGCGAGTCTTTGCGGAAAATTGACGATTGACACCGATATTGGTGGCGTGTGGAGACTTAGGGCGCGGGCGTTCGATTTAACTGTATAGTTTGAAATCGCTACAATATATCTTTACGTGTGTGGCAGGCTTAAAGGAATCATGTAAAATAAAAACCGAAGTGTTCTAAATGGGTACCTTATAATTATATTATAACTAAAAAGCTGTGATATAATTGGTACCTTACGCTATTTTTTTTCTGGTTCGTACTGCTCAGTCTTAGTTAATATTAATAATGGTTATAACATATCAATTTTGCAACAATGTATACTTTAACAATAGCAGTGTAGACTATGATTTCTAAGAGTGTTACCGATATTCCTTACAAACTGTCAATATTGGAATGACATTTTACTTCCGTGTTTAGGAAAACATATTTTTTTTTACATATAAGTCTGCGTCATACGTTTTGGCCGCTCTGAATATAGCTTTGAATTCGGCATGGCGCATAGTACAGTCAAGAAGTTAATACAAAACAAATTATAATAGGGATTTAACATTGACATTTATTAATCCTTGTCTCTGATGTTATACGTACAATATATTACGTTTTTAACCAATTATAATTTAAGTTAATGTTTTCCTATTACGTTAAGTAATAAGAATTTAGCAGTACAACAACCACGTTACTATTTTCATAAGATTTTGTATAATAAAGATACTAATAATTCGATTGTGTCATCTTGTAACCGCTTTGACAGCTAATATACGTAAACCTCTTTATTTGTGTTGAGCAGACATATACATACGTACATATGAAATATTTAAAAAAAATTAAAAGTCGCATGGTACAGCTGTAACCAAAGTATGCTTCTTTTATTTTGGACTTTGGTGGTACTGAAACAGTTGACGAACAGGACGAACTAATTTATAACGCTTACTAGGTTAAGTTTTACGAAACTCGAGCATTTATAAATATTGTCAAGACGAGCGTGACACAACGAACAAACAGACTGCGATGCGATTTTAACGTATGTTTGAGTGGTTTAGATACCGCATCCATTCGACGATCGTAATTAATTTTCTTTGTAGCTTCATGTTTTGGTGCCGAAGTGCCTTGCAAGATTTTAATATGATCGCGTACAAACGTTCCTAGCTCGTAGAATGTGGGTAGTTGCTTGTCTCCACGTCTGTTTATTTCAAAATAAACGAACAGTTTCTGAATTTCCTTTCTTTAAACCGATGTACAAAAACAAAAAGTCACTAAGATAATTCACATTACGATTATTTAATGCGCGAACAGATGAAGCAAAAATGTTTAGAAATTTTTCGAAAATGTGGTCATTACAAGAAGAAACGTTTTTCAAATCATCGTCATCTTCTTCTTACCCTTGTACCACCTAAATAGTGTCGGCACAACATGTTTTTATTTTTCACTCTCGCCTATCAGATGTCATCTCAGTATTCACAACTTTTTTACACATCATTTTCACACAATCCATCCATACCTTTTCCGGTATTCCTCTACTCCTATATTTTCAACGTTTTGAAATCAAATATTTGATATAAATAAGCGCTTATCATTTTTGTCTTCGTATTCGACTTTTAAAGTATCTAAAATTAACTGTTAATTTTGTTCACAAAAAGTGATTCCGGCGCAAACAGATTTTGCCTTACCAGTATGTTTGTTTACGAGATGATTATTACACTAATCACGTATAGTGTCGATGCAGTCAGGAATGACAATAAATACTTCGTAGATACTGTCACTATTTATTTGGCCAGAGCTTCGCCTTACAATACTTGGTACATATTAAGAATGCCTAGATATCACTAACATCTTGCCTTTTAAAGGCCCATCTATATAAATCAAAGCGATTACTATTTATACATATTTCCGCAAAATAATTTAAGTACACAAAAATAATAAAGTATGAACAAATTAATGTTCTTTAAGCTATACAACAAATTTTAAAATTAATTAAAATCCTTATTTATGTATCTCTAATATGGTTAGTAATCTGTTTCGACATGTAGATCAGCGACATCTTGCCTTTCATGGCCGAACTATGAAGTCAAAGAATATACTATTATTAATAATGATCAAACTAATGATTCAATTCTATATAATGATATCCATTCTTATTTAAGTCCTATTAAAATCTATATAATATTAATAATTCTTATTTATGTATCTTTAATATGATGGCGCTAGTGTCGATGTATATTTATAATATGGTGGCGCTAATATCAATGTTCCGGTCGTGTTGTATGTATGTACTCTTGAATGTGATGCAGCGGCACCGGAGGTGGGTGATAACATGATGTAATTTTTCATGACCCGTAAAATTTTCATTTTTATGTATTGTATTCTCAAAACTATCATAAAACAAATGCCAATTTTTAATAACGCCGTTAAATTCGGGAATTTGAATGAGCAGTAATTTTGGTCTATCGTGTTTGAGCGGTTGTTGAATAATTGATTTTTCTTCCGACTTTGTACCTGTATTTGCAACAACTTCGCCGCTCGCTTTACGCGACAAAACACTTATGATAATTTACTACGAAATAGCCCTATAACCCTTATATTATAGCCCTTGTCTATTGAGTAGAACTAAAAAACTTCTTCAAAGAGCCCAAAATGCATGCGTCCGTCCACCGCGTGCTCATGTAACGCCATATCTAAATGACGCACATATTTTAAAAATGGAGGCACGTTATAAGTTATACTTCTCTAAACTACTCTTCGGAGTTGTAAAATCTGAACATTCGACATACCAGTACAACAAACTCGAGCGGTTAGGCCAACAAAGGAGAATCGGGAATCGTAGTAACTTAAGCAGTCTATGAGTTCCTAAGTACAAAATCACTGCCTTTCGAGGTGGCTTCAGATATCAGGCCACATAATGTTGGAACAATATTCCCCCACCCATCCGTAATTCTATATCTTTATTTGCTTTCAACTCAAAGTTCAAAACTTTTCTACTTTCAATGTAAATAACTTAGCCTGTTATTCTAAGACATCCTATTTTTATTTATATGTATATATGTATTTATATGTATGTCTGTATTTATATATTAATTGTTACCTATTATTAATATGTATGTACTTATATCTCATATTAAATATCTATTACTATTTTTTTTTCCAAACTTATATAACTTCACTACACGAAACACTACATAACACTTAAAATGCACACGATCACTCGGTGCACACATAACACCCGAGTGAAAATCAGTGCTGAAGGACTAACCTCCAACAGCACACACGCTGACTCGGGGCCTATTTGCCACACACATAATTAACCATCAATTTGTATTTCTATTTTTCATTGTTTATATGTATGTTTTTTTATTATACATGTTTTCATATTTACTTATGTGTGTTGCAAATAAATGTTTTTTCTTTCTTTCTTTCTCTCAAATCAGGATTAACTTAAGCTTTAAGCTTTAGGAGACCTACCCTATGCCTAGTGCATAGGCACTAGATAGGTTACCTAAGTTCTAGTCCTAAATATCTATTGTAGGTTTTCTACTAAAATATATATATTTAGGTGCAAGCACTTATTCCCTATGGAATAAAGTAATATGCAGCGAATAATTAAACTAACGATCGCTTCAATCAAAGTAAGGTTCAAAAATTATGATTGCGCCGTTGCTATCGTGGCGCAATAATTTCTATATGGGTGGACTGTATCTGCGAGGATGCGATTTTACACTAAAATTATATTGTGATCAGCCATTTGGATTATATATCCCCGGATCAACGTGAAGGGCTGTGAAGACAATATTGAATAAGGAAAAATTGGTGCATACCTCGTGGCGTTTGCGGTTTCACCTGGCTAACCGGATAGGTGGTTGTCTTCGACGTACTGCACGATTTGTTCTCTGCCACAACACGGACGGACACCAAAGTCTAGATGAATAGATGATAGATGAAAATTATCGGATATTTTGAATATAAAATTATGTCGGCACGCAATGTACGGAGCGAATGATCCTTGCTACCTACCCGACCAAGCGAAATATAAACTACAACGGACGCGGCGCGGCAAAATCATTCGTTTATTGTCCTGCATGCATGTGCCAAAAGGAAGGGGTAATAAGCGAGGATGGAAAGAGTCACGAACTGATCACAATATCGCGATAAATTTAAACTATACAAAAGCGGCGCAACCTATATGTGTATAAACAATCTCTCCCTAGATTTCTCTAGATCACTTTCCGAAAGATGCGTAATATTATTTGGCTGTATTTACTGTTCGTTTTAATTCGTTAAATTTTGATAAGAAATTGTATATTATACATTAATTATTACAGTCAACAAAAGATACACAGTTAAATGCATTCTATATTCGTGGGTATTCAAATGCGGAAAATCTGGTTTCATCGGCTGAAGAAGGACTGGAACGTGCCGCAAGCCTTGACTATGCTTTCTTTGCTGGTCTACGAGTAGCGCGGACTACTCTCAGGTAAGTTTTATATTTATCTAAGACTTCCTAGGAAAGTTGCATTGGGTAGATTGGTTTAAACAGTTTTTCGAGAGATTGTTTGCTTGTTGCGGACAAAGTCAAATCAAAAGTCAAAGATAATTTTATTTAATTTAGGTTTGCAGAATGCACTTATGAACGGCAAAACTACTACCGGTTCAGGAAACAATGTAATCATTGAGAAAAACTGCCAAAAAACTTGATCTGTTTTATCTGTACATTTCGTAAATATTTTAATAGAAATAAATACATGACAGTTGCATTCGTTTTTGACGGATGCACAGAGAGGAATGTTATTTCCAGAATTCAACATCATTCACATATTAATCCAGATACCCAAACCAGCTTGACATGGTACTTGATCTTACTATCAGGCAAATCGGTACTATGCTTATCTCTTTTCTTTATTGAAAACCCTAACACTATTACCTAAAAACTATTACTGGTCTAACTGAACTATATCATTGTTTCTAGTATCTAAAGTGTTTGTGTAACATATATTTCATTACTTTATGTCCTTAATTTTTGTGCTTGTATTTGCATTTTCGTGTTTACAGATCTTTTAGTCAGGCTCGTGGTAGATGCGCGATTCGTGAATTACAAGTACCTTCTTCGAAAGCATATCTTGGATTTCCGTTAGCACAATTTTCGCCATATGCCAGACCAATACTTCTTAGGTAAATGTTAATTTCAAGATTTTTTGAGTTGCAAATATTATACAGAATTATTAATTGAAGTAGATTTGATTTTTACAATGAGCCTTTCTTCTTAAAGAAGAAAAATATATAAGAAAAAAACAAGAATAGTGGTAGCAGACTTTTTATTGCTTGTTTTAAAAATAGTTCTTAAGAATCTATTATGATGTTCCGGCAACTACTTAAACTAATCTCATCTTCGGATACATAGTCACTTAGCATCAAGGAAATAGTTGTAAAACACGAATGTACCTATTTATATAAACAATGAGATACATGTATTCAAATTGTTACCATTTGTCTCATATAAAGAATGCAACTAATGATGCCAATCTAAACACATTTATGTGTTTAACGTAATTAAAAATTAATTGAATATGGAATAATATGATTGATAACTATCAACCCTTTTTTTGTTTACTGCTGAGGCCTTTTAAATATGCTTCGATCTTCACCTCTTTCAAGGTTGAATATTTAATGGAACTCTGCGATTTATTCCAGTTTACTACAAATCCGCAGTGGGGGTGCGATAGTGCGACTTAAATCAGCTCTAGTGCCCGATATGCCAAAGTGTTCTACTTCGACAGGATTCGCATCTGCACGTGCCACTGATGTTCAGTCGGCTTTCATCCTTTTTGCTGTCGGCTTTACAGTTGCATTCTTATTAGGTGAGTCAAGAATGACAAGCACTTAAGTTCTGTCTTTTTTATTGTCTTTTAGGTTAACGTTTGAACACATTCACAACTTTTGTTTGGTGTTGATACTGCCGATGGTAGCAACAAAACAAATGTATAGATTATTTCAACTCAAATACAGATATTTGCTGAAAAACAGCGTCAGGTACTTGACGATGGATTTCTTACTTGAAAGTTGTATCCACATTCATACTGAGACAATGCGCTAAAGCTTTTTAAATGCTTATTCTTCACAAAGTTAAGATATCTATATTTTATTTTAAAGCTCTTCTCAATGTACTTTCTATGTAAAAAACAGTGCAAGAATTCATATTAGACTAGTAGGTCCGTTGTCTGCTTCTGATAAATAAAAAAAACATTGGCAAATTATATACCTAAACCTTCCTCATAAATCACTTTACTTTCTGGTGGAAACCGCATAAAAGTCCGTTCAGTCGTTTTTCAGTTTTTCGCGAACAGACAGACGTGGCAGGGGACTTTCTTTTATAATATGTCTGTTTTATTTCATAACTTCTTGTTATGAATCATTTTCTCATATTGGTTTGTATTTTAATTGCAGGAGTGGGGGAATATATATGGAAAAATCGGGAAGTGCAGAAAACATTCCTGAAGAAATATTGTGCAAGGGTGATTAATATTGTACGAAAATAATAATGTTAAATAATTGTAATAATAAATTTGCGACCACAGAAAAGTGTGCATATAGTGAATTGAACAAAAATAGAACGCTATGAAGTAACAGTAGAAAGTTATATAATATCTACTTGAATAAAATGCTTGTTTGCGAATCACGGCAAAACTATTTATATACACTTCACAGTACTTTAATGGTGGTAGAGCCACGCTGAAACTATTACTGGTTTTAGGATGAATGGGTGGGCTCGCCCGGGATAGTACCAACCTCTCATAGAAAACCGACGTGAAGTAACAGTGCTTGCATTGTTGCGTTTCGTTCGGTCAGTGAGAGCGCCGGAAGCCCACCTCCCCTCCCCTCTCCTCTCTCCTACATTAGTGTCCATGGACGGTGGTGATCACTTAACATCTGGTGAACCACCTGTTCGTTTGCCACTTAGGACATAAAAAAAGACTGTACTTATGAAAATTTCACGGATTTCCAACACAAGCAAAAATGGTGTTAATTAACATACAACTTACTAATTTTATTTGTTTAGCAATATATTTTAAACGTGAAGAAATATTTATTTAGGTTTATTTATTTAAAAGGCTTTAAGTAATCGAGGTACCTGGAGAATGATCAAGAATTAAAATGCACGTCATTCCGCTTAAATCGTGTTTTATTATTTAAGCAAACAACTGCGCCTTATATTTTTGTATAGTTTAATTAATGTTTCGGATTGAACAGTAAAGACATCACAAAAGTATAGTTTGCATTTCTTACTATAAATATTTGAAGCATTAAAATAACTAAAATTACAGTTACTTTTTCGATACCGTGGACACAGGATCTCATTGCTGCAACTTTCATGTTTAAATATAATTTTAATTGATTAATTTTTCGCATTGCAGGTCTAAATTATTATATCATCTAAATTAGCAAAATTTGCTAATTTGGTACTCCTGCATCACCTGCAAAACATATTTCTTTGTTAGTGATAGATTAGAATATAGTAATGAAGAGTTTTTAGGTGGTAGAGCCACGCTGAAACTATAACTGGTTTCAGCATGAATAGGTCGGCTCGCCCCCGGTACTACCACCCTCTCGCAAAAAACCGAAGTTAAGTAACAGTGCTTGCATTGTTGCGTTTCGTTCGGTTAGTGAGAGCGCCGGATAACCCACCTAACCTCACCCTTCCCCCTCCCCCTCCCAACTCCCCTCCCCCAAACACAGGGTGGTAACGCACTTGTGACTCTTCTGGTGTTGCAAGTGTCTATGGACGGTAGTGATCAGTTAACATCACGTGACACACCTGTTCGTTTGTCTCCTATGATATAAAAAAAAAATAAGATTACAAAAATCTACCGTTATGCGCACATTCGGTAAAAAATATTAGTTAAATTTCGATTTTTTTTTTTCAGTTTAATTTTTTAGCAATTTAGTCCTTATAACAATATTACGATATATTCCATTAATATGTAGTTATTACTATGAATATACTATAGATAGCTATTACGCGTTCAGCAATATGAGTATTTTGGCGTGGAGAAGTGGGGTAGTGCGAATGCGTATGAGAGGGGAAATAAGCGGATAATAAATATTGTCTGCAAAGAATTTTTGTAAGCAAAGAATAATTTTGGTTTTAAAATTTTTATGTTATTTCGTTTGTATATTATTAAAATAATAAATAACGTAGACGCAGCCGCTCGTATTTAACATAATCTTAGAGTTTATTTCGCAGTGTAAGAGTTAGACGTATCTACATTTTCTTAATTTTACAGGAGAGCAAAAATACTTTGAAAATTCGCCTCTTCAAATTTTACCAGCTTTTTAATAGACTTATACAATTGACGAAAGAAAAATATATAATATTAACATAATTTTAGAGCTTTGAAAGAGTTAAGGATTATTTAATTATATATGCTTACATAGACACAATACATATATATTTAAAATTCGGTTGACATACGATAGTGTGGCCCTTCATCATTTTTATAACTTTTGTTTTTATACTACTTAACATTAATTAATACGTCATTTATGTATATATAAGTTTATTTTGTGTAATAACGTATAAGCTTTTACGTTCATATGGTTCGTAGGATACTGTAAAACAAACAATATTGTAGGAAAAATAATTATTGTATTTGCAAATACGTTCCCGTAACTCTAACTGGTAGTAAGATAATTAAAACTAATTTAGCGATACTCATAATACGTTTTTCTGGCTCTATAAAAAGTGATGCTTATGTTATTTCGTTCTTTTGGAATTCGTAAAATATTGAATATAATGTTACCTCCTTTGGGCACTTCATAAAGGACCACATTCTGATCTGGTTTATGAAAAAAGGGTATCAAATAACATCTAAGACTTGAGACACTCAAGCCAACCTCACCTGCACGTGGTGCACCCTGCTGAATAACGATCGAGGTTATGGCGAAAGCGGGGTGGTAGGGTTTTACAACCTGACTGGGTCGCAACCACCATGTACATGAAAATGAAAATGCCCGTCATAGTAATTGGCTTTTGCGAGTCGCGTTTTGGGATCAGCTTTTGGGACCAACTTTTCGCAGGCCGGCATGACAGCGGCAACTGGCGATGGATAGTATGTCACTCGGTGGTCGCCATTGTTTTTTGATTGTGTGTACTATCAGGCACAGTGCAGTCATTTTGCCGTACTACTATAAAAAAAAAGAAAAAAAAAACGATTTTTGGATTTTTTGTAGATACGTTCATCTGGTTCTTATACCGCGATTTACCCAGTTAGAATGTAAGTACGAGTAGAACATTTCTGAATGGATTTTTATGCGGTTTTCACCAATAGATAAAGTGATTCATGAGGAAGTTGTAGGTATATAATTTATCAAAGTTTTTATTTTATTATCAGGGTGGGACAACGTCCGCCGGGTCCGCAAGTTTTAAATGTGTATATTATTTATTTTAACGACAATGGACAAGCTTAATCCTTTCCTTCCATTTTAAAATGCCTGTGTAAAACAAAACGCACGACTGAGTGAATCACGCGGCACTAGCGACACCTGTCAAGTACAAATCTGCCACACTTCTAAACAATGTTCACATCTATTGACATATACAAATCAAAGACGCATAGTCTCAAATAAAAGTAGCGTTCAAAACCAGCCGCAAAAACTCCCCTATATATTATACGTGGTTATGCAATAAACTTATGATTTTGCAAATTCAACTTTAACTGAATGATTTCAAGTTGTTTGTACAAGGACGCAAGTGACGCGAGTCTATTTGAGATGACTGCATAATGCACTTATTTTTGTGTGCCGGCTGAGTCGTTAATTGTGTTTTTTTTTTCGAACTGACTATGCTATTGACCTTGTCTTAACAGCTTCACCGGACGTTAAGTGTGCATAATGGGTTTTTGTATATCAATGATTTAAATCATAGTAATATTCAAACGATTCGAGCATCAAACTCTTAGTTGCAGTTTCCGTTATAAAATTGATTTTACTTCCGGTATCAAATAAAGAACAGAACAATTGCATTGTTCTACATCTACTTACTTGGACCATTGGAGTCGCAAGCAAAACGTTTGAGTTATTAGATAAATTAATATTATTTTAGATAAAAGTAGGTTTGGCGCGTTTACCATCTTGGACTTCACTTCGTTATTTAACATCAGATGATAAAGTATAAAAAAAGAAAGATTACTAATAAATATCGTCTTTACGATTAAATTAAACTCACTACTAGATTTATCATGATGAAGTGAGGTATAATGTTTTCTTTTACACGTGCGACACGATAAGATTGATTTGCAATCTTTAGTTGATGAGAGCGTAAAGGGGAGATACAGTTTTTTCTTACTAGCAATTTCCATTCAATCATCCAACGATATTTAACGAAGTTCAGTGCATGCCGATATTGAATAAAAATTACCTCATAATGGGCATTTGAAATGATAGTAGGACTAATTTTCATTTATCTAACAATCATTGTCCGATTCGCAGCAACGAGTATACTGAACGTACCGCTACGTTTAGGTTGAGGTGATTTTATCTTATTAATGTAGTCGTTGACAATTTAAATCTCTTATGCCCGGTTTCTTCGCGTAATCGGTTCGACAACTCGTCATATTGCGTTTCTGAACACATCATTTGACAGTTTATTTTATGGATAATTTTGTTGAGTCAATAACTATTGATCTTGAGATTATTGAGTATCTCAGAAACAGAGCATTAGAATAATTGAACCACAGTGTCAATTAAGCAGGCCTAATAATATTGAGTATCCCATCCTTTTAACACACTTACTGACAATTATTAATTCGCCTGTTATTGAACCACGGTGTCAATTAAGTGACATCATATTAAGTACATTATCTTTTCGATACACCGATTGACAATTATTAATTTTCCAGGTTATCGAACCACAATGTCAATTAACCATGCATAATATTAGGTCCGTATACCATCCTTTTGATGTAGCCGTTGACAATCTTAATTTTTCAGGGTTATTAAACCACATCAGGGTTATTAAACCACAATGCTAATTAAACAGACATGATATTGGATCCTCAGACGACCCTTCTGATGTACTAATTGACAATTTTAATGTTTTGGGGTTATTCAACCACGCTGTTAAATAGGGAGGTATGATATTGATTCTTCAAGCCATGGTTTTGTTGCAGTCGTTGACGATTATAATTATTCATGATGGCAATAGAAATAATTTTTTTAAGCAGACATTTCCGTTCTAATCTGTCTATATTTATTTTATTTTCTCTTTTTCGCTTAGAAAAGGCAAGATATCACTCGCCACTAAGGTAAAAATATCACCAAAATAGGTCACGCTATAAATATAATATTGTGGGTACTACCGACTGTTAGGTCGTCTGAGTTCATTCTCATACGTTATACTGAAATTGGATATTTCAATATGTTACTCGTGAGATTATTGGTGGTTGTTGTTTCAAGATATCTGTTGTTTCAATTTCTTCCCGCTTTAAAAAGTTAATGCGAATGCATTGTAACGTTAGATATCCTTTGCATCTGGCGTACTTACAAACCTTTTATGAATTGAACTGATTTGATAAAGCTTGTTTTTTTATTTATTTATTGAACACCAACACAATATACACTGATCATTATTAAAATAAGACAAGCACAATTTGTAACGGTAAGTGTCATCGTAATTAGAGGTGTAGACTGCATGCTTAGTCTGACAATGAGCAAACAGTTAGGGTTACAAAATGAAATTATGAAATTCACTGAGTTTACTTAATATTATAAATTAAGAAAATTAAATCCGTAAACAAACTCAAACAAAATTTGAAATATAGTAGCAAATCACTAATAGACATTGTAATAATTGTTAGCTGTCATACGTTAATATCACGAAGGAAGAAAAAAAAAACAAAAACATTACACCTGAGAGTAATTTGAGACGCTATATAGTTTTACGCTATAGTTTTCAGTATATTGTCTGATAACCGATAATCTTCTTTATTTAGGATACTATTCAAAAATGACGTAACGGGAATACAAGATATATATTGATATTTGGTAAAAAAAATTTCGTCGATAATATTTTATGTGAATCATTTTCTAAAAACAACGGTCATAAGTTCCTGTTCTTAATATATTTTCAAGTTGATTTGAAAATGACTATTTTACCCTGCTCTTCGAAATAGAGTTCCGAGTGAGGTGACAATTATTTTATCACGATATCCTCATAGCATGAATGTGTGAAGAATAGTAAAATATAGAAAACACTTATAAAAATATTCATACAGTGTTCATCTTAGTAGTATATATCATAGGATGAAAGGATTTTGGGGCGATTTGAATATATCAGGTTTACGTAGACTATATTGTAAGGTTCTTCCCATTTTGGATCCAAATTAGTAGGGTTCGTAACGTTAACCATACGTAGACAACATATTTAATATTACTATTGTATCTTTTAAGTAGCTTTTTCTTTCATAGATTCTATGGTTTTAGGGATAGTCGTCGTGCAATTCGGTTAGATTTGTAATGTAATCATCTGAAGTATAGTAATTTTCTCGAAGACAATATAGAACTCGTGGTTTATATACAAAAAGTGATTGATGGGAGTAGTAGATTTTAATTAAAATTACAATTTAAGTTACAATTAAACTACTACTAGGGAGGTGACGACCGATCGATTTTAGAAACAGAAGTGTCCTCCTTGGGCGCAATGCCTCAGTCGTAAACTACTATGCTAAGCATAGTAGCCTCAGCGCCTCGTGGTTAAGTGGTGTCGCAACAGCGGGCAACGGTTTGCACGTGGTGCAGCGTTAGCTCTTTAGGCTCTTGCGATGTTTATCTGTGTCACCGCCTAGTCATCGATCTAAGCGGCATGTGGATGTGTAACACGCAAGAACGTAACTGTGCCAGTAACAGACTGACTGAGGATTGTCAACAGTTCTTTTAGAACTCAAAACGGAGTCCATATCTGTTTTTGTAAAATATTAACAACACTTTTGTGAATCATAATATATGAATAACGATTCGAAACTAATTATTTCACAATTAACGCGTGCAGAACTCGGGGTTATTTATAAATAATGTATTAAAATCAATAAAATAAAATGTATTATTCTATATATTTAATTCGTTTATTATTTCATTTAACAAACATACAACAACTATACGTTTAGGCTAAGATATAATAGATATCAGATGCGAGCTATTACGGGAATAGATATTTTAAACAAAATAATAACAATTTTAGAAGTTGTAATGGGTGACAGAAATATTTCAAACATTAAAATTACCAGAAAGTATGTGATAGTTTTGGATTCAGAAGTTAGATTATTGATATTTCACTATTTTATACTAGTTTATGAAGCTATCCTCGTTTAAGATAATGTTGGTCCGGTAAGGATTGGTCTTTTAGCGCTTCGTCAATGCACGTTTGAAGAGGGCGACCGGTTTTTGCAACACTAGCTAACGCTTTCTGGATTGTTTTGCTTTCAACAGTGCGAAGGTCAGTAGCCAATCCCAGAGCCGCCCAGACTCGAATGAAGGCAGTTGAACAACCAGAATCTGAAAGACATTGACGAAGATAATTATTATAAGTTCAAAAACATAAATTAATAAATTGCGTAAATCTTTGGAATCTATCCTTTTTTTAAAGTGTCATATAGTATAAAATATATCTTTCTAAAATACCTGTAGTAAAACTATCTAAATAACAAGTAATTTATGTGATGAACCGAAAAATTAAAGTATCATACGATAAAGAACATGTTAAATTCTCTATGTTTAAATCTATTATTAATGCATAGATCAATTTGTAATTAAGTAATTCTAGTGCTGGCTGTGTATGGTTGGTTATTTAGCGTAGGCTCGTAGTTTCATAATTGATGTAATCGCCATATTCAATATTCCTAATCTCAAGTAGATTGGAGATTAGAGCTAAAGCTTCGCTTGAAATAGCCTACTCTGAATATAATATAGTTGATCGTTGAGGCCTAGCTGATGATCTTTAAAGATTGTTCGAAATATGTTAACTTTCTATATTAAGAATAATTAAATGTTTACATACCATAAGTTCCATACTCTCCAGATTTGTAGTCATATGGTATTAAATAGTGGTAGTGAGGCCAAAACGTCTTCGTTATTATAAACACTGAGTTAGAATCTGGTGGTGACCTGAGTTATAAATAAGTAATAATGCTTAAATTTCCGTAAATGTTTTTGTTAGCTCATAATGAAATGTTATAAAAAGGTAAATTAGTTTAATTTGTGTATAGAAGAAAAATAGGCGAAACTCTTAACATTTTCTTTGTGGGAGTCGGGTTTATCATATTGCAGTGCAAGGAGCTTGAGACTACTTGGAACTTGGACTTAATTGTAGATTTAAGGGGGCATTTACTAATTAGCATTAATTCTTAGCTCCAATGCCCGTTCCCTTCTGTCTGTCCCAGATTTTTTTTTGAATATTTGGCCACAACATTCGCTGCATACTTCGCTGAAGGCCGACAAAGAACTTATGTCGGATTGTCACGACTATTCGCCGGGTAATGTGGCTGTGGGGTTATTACTATTATATCAATGATAAGGAAGAGACGGGTGAGAGTAAACTACATGTGACAGAGATGACAATGTAAAGGTGTGTGGTGTAACTAGAATGAATAAGATTAAGAATGAATATATATGAGGAAATTTGAAAATAGCACCAGTGACAAAGAAGTTTAGGATTAATAGGTTAACATGGTATAGGCATGTCATGAGGAGAGTTGAAGACCATGTAACTAGAAAAGTTTTGAGTATAATGATAGGTGGATAAAGGAGTAGAGGAAGACCGAAAAAGGTCTGGATGAATTGTGGAAAAATTATGTGTATAAAAGGTGTGAATATTACGATGATATATGGTAGGCGAGAGCGGAGAAGGAAAACATGTTGTGCCAACCCTACTTAGGTGGAATAAGTGTAAGAAGATGGCGATGAAGCTAGTAATGTAGGATCTCTAGTTCTTACATATAAATTACATATGAAATATAAACTTACTTTTCACCTGGCTTTAGACCCCAGAGACATACAGCACTCTCAATAAGCCATGAAGCATGGAGTACTATACCATAGCGTAAGAAACCGATTACAAATACTGTGCTCAAAACACTGTCATTCCAATACTCAAGTGGTGCATTTAAAGGCAGCAATAAAAATATAATGGCGTAAAGAGGCCAATATAAACTGGAAATACGTAAATAAAAATTAGATTGAAAAATAGAATAAAATATAAATGAGAATTCAATATTTTGAAGAAGATAATATATTATAGTATTTATATCAATACTTCATTTTCAGCATAAACATAAAACATATGACAGAAATGTCTATTATATAGACATTTCAAATAATGTTATTCTTTATAGACAGTCTCAAGTCTAGTTGTATTTATATAGCATAACACTAAGTTATTTCATCATTTTTCAAGTTACGATGCTAAGAACAACAAAAAAATTAATTGTGAAAAGTCATGAAAATGTATGTATAATTACTAAATAAAAAATACACACACCAAAAAAGTCTAAGCAACATGCGTGATATTACAAATTTTACCATTTATATTAATTAATTTCTAAGTATTTACTCAAACAAAGTGCGTAGGTAAGTAAACTTTTTTGTTATTGCTGACATACTGGCTGGTTGTAAAAAAAAATTTTCATTATGTTTTGTTTTTTCATAAAATTCAAATGACTGCGAATTTGTTTGAATTTGATTTGATTGAACATACATTGAAAATACATCCATACAGCATGAAAATTACATTGAGGATATTCTCAGACCTTATGTCTACCCATTTGCACAAACCTTTGGCTCCGATTTTAGGTTAATGCATGACAAAGCGCGTTCACATACAGCTCGGTGAACCAGTGAATACTTTGCAACGGAGAACAGAGTATTGTCCTGGCCTGCACAATCACCAGATCTCAACCCCATCGAGCACGCATGGGACATGCTCCAGAGACGTGTTTTGAAGGACTTGGACGGAACGACAACAACCCAACAGCTGAAGGATTTGCTACAATTCCACTGGGAGCGAATACCGCAAGATGACATAAACAGTCTCATTAATTCAATGAATAATCGTTGCCGACAAGTTCTGAATAGCAGAGGAGATCATACTTTGTATTAAATTGTTCTATTCTTTCACAATAAATACATTTTCTTTAGAAATTTCATTTTGTAAGAAAAAAGTTTAGTTTCTTATGCATCTTAGTTTCTTCAGTATATTCTAATATTGTTCATTTCTGTTATTAAAAGAACTTATAAAGACAACAGCTGTTATTTTTACATCATAGAACCCTAAAGATATTATTTTAAAAATAAAATACAACGTTATAATGTGAAGAACCATCCTAAAATTTAAATTAGTACATGTTGCTTAGACTTTTTTGATGAGTGTAGATGTTCCTAACAAAGTACATTATATATATTGTTATTTTATAATTCGTAATTTAGGCTCGTTAGCATAACCAAGAGCGTTTAAACTTTTTCTACTTATGGTAAGACAAATCATACTATTTTGTAAATATTACACTAATAGAGAAGGCATAAGGTTTTTTCTAAAACGATACCAGCTGAGAAAATATAAGCGATTTCAAATTCGAAAAATCTGCATCTAGTTCTTATTTTCTTTCACTGGAGAAACAATACTATCGAAATCATTTAACCTTATGATGTTTTCCGACATCGTAAGCCAATGGTGTCATTAGAGGATATAAATTTCAAATCAAAATCAAAATACTCTTTATTCAATTTAGGCCCTGAGAAGGCACTTATGAACGTCAAAACTATCACCGATTCAGAAAACAACTCGGTCATCGAGAAGAACCGGCAAGAAACTCGATCTGGTTTATCGTTTCATAATAACGAACATATTTTTTTTTATTATTACAACGTAATAGACACATAAAGCTACATTCGTTTTTAGTGGTTGCACAGAGAGAGGCGTCACTTCCAGACGTCGCTATGGTTCACATACTCACCCACCCTGTAATAACCTTTATGTATTAAGACCCGCTTGACATAACACTTGAACCTACTATCCGGCAAATCGGTAATGTGTTTTGGGACTTTGTTATAAAATCTAACACTATTACCTAAAAAACTGTTACTGGTCTTAGTAAGCCTGAAACATAGAGTGACCAGTTTGTTATGGGTTCTGGTATTTACTTATTTATTATGTCGTTCTTTTACTAAATCCAGATTATCTAATTTTTTCCGGACGTACATCAAATTCTCAAGAATATATTGAGAGGGCACAGTTAAAAATTAAGGCATATACAACATTTATAAAATTATGTAAGTGTACTCATTTCTTTCTAAAATCATTAATGAACGGAGGCTGAGCAAGTGCGTTCCGTATTATTTTCAACCAAGTTTAGTAATATTTACAGATACTCAGCACTTAGAATTTGTTAGAAATCAACTATTATTATGAAATTTAATAATCCTACTTACATTTTTTGAAATTTTATAACAGAATCGTTTTCCAAATCTGACATATCTATAGACTCCTTTAATTTTTCCTGGTGGGGGCTCAATTTCCTCATTCGAGTCAGCATATGAGAGTAGAGAAACCCCTTTCTATAATCGTACGGATCGTCATCTGTTGCGAAGTGTGCATGGTGTAGTCTGTGGTACAGGACCCAGTCATGGATTGAACCCTGGGCGTTGAAACAAATAATATCATAAGTTCATGATCATAAGCTCGTAATGAGACATATTTTATTAGGTAGGTTATATCACTACATATTATAAAATAAAGTTATGTGCCACGTCTGTCTGTCTGTTCGCGATAAACTACTGAACGGATTTTCATGCGGTAGACCGGGTCATCAGTAGATAAAGTGATTCATGAGGAAGGTTTTGGTATATAATTTGTTATGGTGTCTTATTATCAGGGCGGGTCAAAGGCCGGCAGGCCCGCTAGTCTTATCTAATTTAAAAACATATAATGAACTAGCGGCCCCGGCAGAAGCTGTCCCGCCCTGACTATAAAAAAAACCTTGACAAATACAATACTAAAACCTTCCTCATGAATCACTGTATCCACTGGTGAAAGCCGCATGAAAATCCGTTAAGTATAAGTATAAGTCCAAACTTATGGCTATATTCAGAGCGGACAAAACGATTGACGAGGACTCAAAGGATACTTGATAGATTCTGATGTTTTTCATCATAGACTCTTGGTTCCTATCTAAGAAAGGGTCAAAATCAAAATTACTTTATTCAATTTAAGCCCTAAGAAGGCACTTAGGAACGTCAAAACTACCACCTGTACCGAAAACAACCCAGTCCAAAACAATCCAGAAGAACCGGCAAGAAATTCGATCTGGTTTATCTTTTTAACAATAATCATTACATAGTATAAAACAAAGTCCCTTACCGTGTCTGTCTGTCTGTTCGCGATAAACTCGAAAACTACTGAACGGATTTTCAAGCGGTTCTCACCAGTAGATAAAGTGATTCATGAGGAACGTTTTGGTATATAATTTGTCAAGGATTTTTTTTATTATTAGGACGGGACAACGTCTGCCGGGCCCGCTAATTTAGAATAATAAATGTTTATTCTATAGAATAGTAAATGTCACACACGTTTTTAATGGATGCACAGAGATAAGTCAATTCCAGACATCACCATCGTTCACATATTGATCCACTCTATAATAGCCTTTTGACACCAAAACCCGCTTGACATGGCGCTTTAATTCGCAATCCGGCAAATCGGTAATATCCTTTGGGATTTTGTTGTAAAATCTAACACTGTTTCCCAAAAAACTGTTATTGGTTTTACTAAGTCTAAAACGTGGGACAACCACTTTGTCAGGTAACACAATGCGTACCTTGAGGGGAGGGAGATCGTCTACGCAGACAGCAGAGGGCGGATGGTCCGACGTGGGACTCCTTGTGGAGTCCCACAAGGTTCCGTGTTGGGGCCACTATTGTGGAACCTGGGCTACGACTGGGTGCTCCGCGGCGCGCTCCCATCAGGAACACGCCTCATATGTTATGCGGACGACACCCTAGTCGTAGCCCAGGGGAGGGAATGGGCAGAGCTGGTGCGCCTGACCACGTTGGCTACGAGCTTCGTGGTCGGGCGCATCCGTCAACTGGGCCTCAAGGTGGCCTTTGAAAAAAAACGAGGCCCTGCTGTTCCACGGGCCTCGGCAGGGGCCACCTCCTGGGGCCCATCTAACGGTAGGCGGCGTACGTATCCGGGTGGGGTCCCGGATGAACGTCTATACTAATATTATAAAGCTGGAGGGTTTGTTTGTTTAAACGGGCTAATCTCAGGAACTACTGATCTGATTTGTTCTTTCTTTCAGAAAATTGTTTCAATGTTAGGTAGCTCATTTATCGAGGAAGGTTAAGGTTAAGGCTATATATTATTACGCTAAGACCAATAGAAGGGGAGAATGAAGAATGTTTCAAAATTGGGGATTTTTTTCCTTTTGAGAGGTTCCGCTGTGTGTTAGCGTTAGCCCAAAGTAACTTTTCCACGCGGACGAAGACGCTGGCAGAAGCTAGTTTAAAATAAAGTTATTAATGTGATATGTGTTTCGTTGCCGTGGAGAAGTGAGAGAGGTCTTATGTGTTTCCCTATTTGTATAAAATATAGTGTTAACGTAATATTTTTTCTTTGTAAGTAATAAACAATTTTACAGTTTATACGCTTTTATACTAACGCCATTTTGAAAAAAAGGAGATCTTAAATGGTGCTATTTCGAATAGAAAGTGTTTTAATCTAGAAGAGTTTATAGATTAAAATCTTAGACCTAGACTAGACCAGACACAACTTGTTATTAAATATATAAAACCTTATGTTCTGACTAGTGTTTTATGTACTTAGAATGCTTGCGCAATCACAGAGTTTGACTTTGTGGCAAATGTATAGCTACCAGGCGAGGAAGGTGACTAAAAATAAGAGTTACTTTACTTAAATTAAAATGGCTGATTTTTATATGTTTTGTAAAATATCACTGTAAATAAGTATCCAGTACCGCTAGACACTTTCCGATGACCACAACTTCTGCTTTAAAGCATTATTTTTTAATTACTTATTATTATTACTTTTATATTTATAGTTATTATTACGTTAGTAGGTGGTAGAGCCATGTTGAAGCTATTACTGGTTTCAGTATGAATGGGTTGGCTCGCTCGGGGTACTATCACCCGACCCACAGAAAACCGACGTGAAGTAACAGTGCTTGCATCGTTGCGTTTCGTTCGGTTAGTGAGATCACCGGCCACCTGCCCCCTCTCCCTCCCCTTCCTCCCCCTTATCACTCCCCCCTTCCCAACCAACACGGGCTGGCAACGCACTTGCGACTCTGGTGGTGCTGATGTCTATGGACGGTGTTGATCACTTAACATCAGGTGACAAGCCTGTTCGTTTGCCTCCTATAATATAAAAAAAAACCTATATTTAAATGCTTCATTTTTAAATATGTTATTCAGATAACTATTACAAAATTATATTTTACCAGCCAGACAGATCACAGCGACCAAACATCCGGCCAGACGTGAAAAATAGTCAGCTTCTAGCGTTGGAGACGAAGAAACGAGAGCGTTACCTACTTAAATTAAATTACTTAATTTAAATAAACTGACTTTTAAATTTTCAGTAAGCGATTAAATATTGTTTCATGCGAGTTTTAAAAGCGACTTACCACACCGGCCAATGTTTGGAAAAGCATCAGCGTAATACGTAGCCCGGTACTTGCTTTATAAGAACCATGGGCCCATAGTCGATGGGCCCCTGTCGTCATGCCTAGTATAGCTATTGAGGCTAGAATAACCACTGTAAATAATATAAGGCAGATATTAAAATTACTTACGCATTTTGTAAGTTAGTATAATACAATACAGTACAGTATATTGCAGTGCAAACAAATACAGAACAATACAGTATAGAATAGTAATAGAGTAAATACTTATAAAGTATCTTATTGTCCATAATAACGCTTGATATTAAGTGAAGATGCAGTTAAGGATGGTAATACCTTAGTCTAAACAGATGTACTTCTGAATGCGAACTTTCTGAACTTACTACTAATAGCAATAGATAGATTATTGGTTAGATAGATTGTTGGTTGTTCATCTATTTCGATACGGTTTGTACCTAAGAATTCTTATTAACCCAGAATTGCTATTTATCATGTCTCAGGTTGACTTTGTCGTTAACTACATGATCTTGGGTTAATTGTACATATGTTCTAAAATTGTCGTCTGTTCGCACCGCACTGAGTTTGTTAATTCATCTATTTCGATACGGTTTGTACCTAAGAGTTCTCGTTAACCCAGAATTGCTATTTATCATGTATCAAGTTGACTTTGTCGTTAACTACATGATCTTGGGTTAATTGTACATATGTTCTAAAATTGTCGTCTGTTTGCACCGCACTGAGTTTGTTAATTCATCTATTTCGATACGGTTTGTACCTAAGAATTCGCTTTAACCCAGAATTGCTATTTATCATGTCTCAGGTTGACTTTGTCGTTAACTACATGATCTTGGGTTAATTGTACATATGTTCTAAAATTGTCTTCTGTTCGCACCACACTGAGTTTGTTAATTCATCTATTTCGATACGGTTTGTACCTAAGAATTCTCGTTAACTCAGAATTACTGTTTATCATGTCTCAGGTTGACATTGTCGTTAACTACATGATCTTGGGTTAATTGTACATATGTTCTAAAATTGTCTTCTGTTCGCACCACACTGAGTTTGTTAATTCATCTATTTCGATACGGTTTGTACCTAAGAATTCGCTTTAACCCAGAATTCCTATTTATCATGTCTCAGGTTGACTTTGTCGTTAACTACATGATCTTGGGTTAATTGTACATATGTTCTAAAATTGTCTTCTGTTCGCACCAGACTGAGTTTGTTAATTCATCTATTTCGATACGGTTTGTACCTAAGAGTTCTCGGTAACCCAGAATTGCTATTTATTATGTCTCACGTTGACTTATAAGGGTAATTGTATGTGGATTAAACAAAAAACAGGTATTGAATTATTTGTATACATTGTAAAAAAAAAGATTTTTCAGAAATAGTTCGTTCTTTAGGTTTTAGGATTAAAAGTTTTGATGTACATCAACTTTTATCACAATATATTAATAATGTAGATGTGTAAATGTTCAATGAACATTGTTCATACTTAACTTTTTTTCTGAGTTCTCGATGTAATAATGAAATATACTGTAAAACATAATGTTATCTATATTTCTATGATGTAATGATGAATATAGAGAATGTTTTAATACCAAAGATATTCTTGTATAGTCAAGGTAATTAATTAGTCGTCTAATTTTATTACAGGAACAACTCTTATTAAGTTTATTTTAACACGTAAAATACTTACAAAGTACTAATGTCATCCATTTGACTTCATAAAACAGAAGCCATAGTCCATATAGTGATAGCAAATGTATGTGTATAAAGAATAGAACAGAAGGCCAGTTCGCTTCTCGACTCTTGCTTAGTTTTATCGCGCTTGAGTCCGTCTCTACCGTTTGGTTTACTTCCTCCATTGTCACCAACTGAAATTCATTGTAATTTATGGTAAATTAACATACATAAAACAATTAATATTATGAAGCTCAAGAGATTGTTTCTCTTTGCCTGAACGTGTTATTAAAGGAAAAGATGCGCACTAGAACATAACATAAACCGGTGAAAAGTTGAAAACTAATAGCCCTCGAGTGTTTGAAATTTGATCATAATAAGGGATACACGGTTTGTTCTATCTTGTTAATTTATATATACACTCATCAAAAAAGTCTAGAACGCGCATTGTCATGCATTAACCTAAAATCGGAGCCAAAGGTTTGTGCAAATGGGTCTGAGAATATCCTCAATGTAATTTTCAGCGTTCATGTTTCCATTTACTAAAACGAGCTCAGTTCGCATGTTCTTCATAATACCCGCCCATAACATAATTGTTGAGCCGCTGTATGGATGAACTTCCTGAACTCACCTGAGCCTTTCAGTATTTCCGGGCCGACGATACACTCGCACTCTTCTTGTATCAGGCTTAAACCCGAATCGCGACTCATCGGAAAACATAATTTTATCCCATTGTTCCTGGGTCCATGTTATGCGTTCTCTACACCATTCATATCGACGAGCGCGATTCCCGTGACGTAGACGTATCGGTGGACACCTGATTGGGCGTCGAGCTCGTAGGCCGTACTCATGCAGTCGATTTCGCACAGTTTGAGGACTTACATCAACACCACTTGAAATTTGTAGCCTCAAACTAATCTCTCGAGCGGTTAACATCGGCTGGCGTCGTGCAGTCAGTTGTATGTACCGGTCTTGCCGAGTGGTTGTACTCCTTTTACGGCCTGGATGCTGTTCAGCGGGTTCTCCTGTATTATTGTAGCGCTGCTAAAGACGACAAATAACACTTCTATGAATGCCAAAATGTCGAGATACCTGAGGTTGATTACTTTCCGCTTGCAACATCCCTACAGTTCTTTGCATTTCATCTGCCATCAAATAACGTCGCTTCATGACTTAAAGAATATCTAACAATTCAATTTTGTCGCTAACTTTATTTAAATGGTTGGTAAAATTATAAAATCAAGACTAAACGTAGCAATTAAAACGCACTTAAATTCAAACAAATTCGCAGTCATTTGAATTTTATGAAAGAACAAAACATAATCAATTTTTTTTTACAACCAGCCAGTATGTCATCAATAACAAAAAAGTTTACTTACCTACGCACTTTGTTTGAGTAAATACTTAGAAATTAATTAATATAAATGGTAAAATTTGTAATATCACGCATGTTGCTTAGACTTTTTTGATGTGTGTATTATTTGTATTGCACAAATATTGTCGAAAGTGAAGTATAAAGTAAAAAAACTATTACCATGTCTTTTTCTTAATAACACTAAAGCTTGTATAATAAACAAAAAAAGAAGTAGGTTGAGAAACAGAGGAAGAAGGAAGATGTACTTAACTGTTTTGTCTCTGCCTGTTTATGTATAGACTAGTGATTGTTTCACTGCTAATTTCAACCAACTTTTAGTGTTATGGAAAAAAAAAGAAGATTGGTTGAGAAACAGACGAGAGAACTGTAATCAACTGTTTTCCACCTATTTATATATACAAGATACTTTTAACTCTTATGATTACGTGTAATATACAGGATGTAAAATGTGAACAAAAATACTCAATTAAAAATGACCTTTAAAATCAATTAAAGGTCATTTTTGCATTATATAATATTTTTACCGACGAAGGTTATCTAATACTAGCCTCTACCCGCAACTTCGTTCGCGTGGAATAGTTACTTTGGGCTAACGCTAAAACGCAGCGGAAGCTCTCTAAAAAAATACCCGATTTTGAAACATTATTCATTGGTGCTCCGCTCCTATTAGTCGTAGCGTGACGATATATAGCCTACAACCATCCTCGATAAATGAGTTATATAACACTGTAAAATTTATCAAATCGGAGTAGTTCCTGAGAATACCCCCTACATAGTCACAAACTTTACCTCTTTATAATATTAGTATAGATCATGCTACGAGTTTTAGAAGTGGTATATTAGTTATACAAAGCGTAGGTAGAAAGAGCGCTTTCCGGAAACGAAGTAACTTAAGAGAACTGTGTAACGCGATTCAGCGCGAGTCAAATCGCCGGGCACACCTAATTAGTAAATACAAACTACCAAAACAAAAAAATTCACACACGGTCTTTTTTATTCTCGAAGTGACTACGCTATCAACCTAGCAAGGTCTTAACAGCTTCACCGGACTAATAAAGCGATGGCTTAAGGCACTCAACCGATTTGATTTTGACAACTAGCTCAAGGGTGTGCGGCACACCTCTGTTTGGGCTGTTGCCTGCAATTCACGACCTATAGCTAACCTAAGCTACATATTCATACTTATATGAGTTATAGAAACGTATACGTATACATACCTAAATAACTCTTATATGTATTTTGTATCGAATAATTTTCTAAACTACTTCAGTTCAATAAGGGAAAAAACCAAAATCCTTCCGCTTTCATGTGTAAGCGTGTCTGCGTGCACGGGTGTGGAGGTAATATGTGTAATGTTGTCGCAGTGATGTAAGATTTTGTGTTACTGTATCGCGCGAGCAGTGTACTCAAGGGCTCCACACCGAGGGAACGGCCCTAGGCTTGAGCCGCTGCCGAGTGCATTCACGGTCATACAACTCAAACTCACATGGCTTGTATTATGATAACTGAATGTCGAGATAGGCAATGATATTATAATTAAAAAGCTGTAGATACGTCATAAGCGCTCCGACAGCGCCTAGTTGAAGTTGCTGGTGAAAATTCCGTGAAAATCGGTCCCACCGTTTAGGAGTTGGCATTGCGGACGAAGCCTCGGTTAATAGCTAGTCTAATTAATTTTCACCGGCAGATAGCAGACATTATAACAAATAATTTAGTCTTTTTTAATATAGACTAGCTGATAATCATGGCTTCGCTCGCAGTGCTGTCTCCGAAACGGTTCGACCAATTTTTACGGGATTTTCACCGACAGATAGCAGATATTATAAAAAGTAATTTAGTCTATTTTAATTTAGACTAGCTGTTAATCGCGGCTCCGTCTGTTACTGTAAGTGACGTGTTTGTTGTAGTTATATTTGTTTTTAAAGAGCATTTCTATAATTGTGCATGGTCTCAGAATTTTAAATTTCTTTAATACAATTTCTAAAAAACGCGTGTGGAACTGCGGGTACAACTAGTATAATGTAAAAATGCTTAAGAAAATACATACTTTGTATGTAACCATACCTATGATATCCATACACTGGAATTAAAGTAATCATTAACATACAAATACTTATGCTATGTATGTAATTTATGTGAACGCTTAATGTCATCGGACCAAGGTTAGTAATTGTATGTTAATACGAAAATTAACTATTGAAATGATCTTTACATATTATATTTTAATTTAGTTAAAAGAACTTTGGCTACCAGTTTGTATGGAACTTTAAATTTTATTCGATTACAACTTTTCAACCTATATAGTATTATTTATAAGTAGCTGATGCCCGCGAATTCGTCTGCGTCGTTCATTATTTTACCAAAATATTTGATGCAGAGAGGAAAAACATAAGCGAAAACATACATCGCTGAACTCGTAGTTCTTATAAATATTGCAGTGTCTCAAAACTTTATTACATTTATACACTAGCTTGCTGGGCAGACGTTCTCTCGCCCTTATTATAAAAAAATCCTTGACAAATTGTATACTAAACCTCATGGATCACTTTATCTCTTGGTAAACCGCATGAAAATTCTTTCAGTAGTTGTTGAGTTTATCGCGAACAGACAGACAGACGCGGTAGGGGACTTTTTTATACTATGTAATGATGATGATAAAGCTATCACAATAATCTTTATTATAAATAATGATCAAATTAGTATTAAAAGTAAGTAAGTAAGCAGAATTAAAAGAATTTGATCGCTTTATATCTATGCAGTAGTTTTTGAGTGACGTGCGCATAATCCGCAGACTTCTTTATTTTTTTTATGTAGGAGAAGATATTTTAATTTGAACGAAACATATTATTTAACCATTTAATTCTCATTTTAAAATGTGTAGATAATTACAGTGCTCAATCTATTAAATATATTTCTAAGACTAAGCGATTCCAATTGGTGGACAAAGAATCCTCACACTAAATTATGTTGTGGTATTGTATTATCCTAATACCTTCAGATATATTCTATTTATTAAGAGAGATAATTTGAAAATGGCCCTAATGACCAATAATAATTAAAATGAATCGACACACACTTAATTAGCGATCTACTTTGGATACAACACGCTTGTAAAATCTTAACATTAATACTGTGAATTTAGGTGGCTCTAGTCACATTCGAATCGACTTCCAGCAGATAGATATATGTACGGTAAGAGTCTCGTATAAATCTAGAATTTAATTAACGAGTTTGTCAACCTACCTGTCAAGCTAGAGCTCCAAGGGTTGCACGATAACTTGAATTAACGTAAGCTGGCTCCTTGGTAAAGCCAACGTTCATTTGGGGTGTAAGGGGTGTCGAATAACTTCAAAGACTTGATACATCCAAGCCAACTTCACCTGCACGTGGTGCACCCTTCTGAATAACGGACGAGGTAATTGCGAAAGCGGGGTGGTAGGGTTTTACAGCCCGACTGGATCGCAACCACCATATATATGGCGAAAAAGCCCGTCATAGTGATTCGTTCTGCGGGTCGCGTTTCGGGATCAGCCTGTGCATATCCAGACTTTCACAAGCCGGCATGACAGCGGCGACCGGCGATGGATACTTTGTCACTCGGTGGTTGCCATTGTTTTTGGATTGTACTGTGCTTACCATCAGGCACAGTGCAGTCATTTTGCAGTGCCACAATAAAAAAAAAACCACTTTAAGATATTACGAAATAAGTTTGTAATTGAATATTTTAATAAAACTCTAAGGTTGTAGAATCTAAACCATACGCGTAGCGGAAACGACATACGATTACAATGCAAAGTTACTAGGTATGCGTTCCAAATGAGGAAATAATCACGTTCGTACCAATTTCACTTGTTATTTGTCAAAATTGTAATGGCAGCAAAAAAATGTTTATTAGAAGTAAAAAAGTAATTGAAACTATTTATTATAATAGAAACGTATTTTGCTATGTATGCATATCGTAATTTAAATCGATTAAATTTATTAACTTTGGTAAACACTTTATAATCATAGCTATAAAGAGTTTGCATCAGTATTATTCTTTTCTCTGTTTTATCGAACATATAAAAACAATCAAATAATCTTTTTAGTCAACATGTAATGCTTTTCTTTTACTCGCCATGTAAGTACAGTATGTAAGTTATAGTTTAAAAAGTTGGTTTACGACTGATAAGTTAAGTGCATGGTGTCTTTTGTAACTGAGGCCAAAATTTCCTAGAGACACTGCAGTCATGGGACACGGTTTTTGACAATTAACAATATAAAAAATAAGCCGGCTATTTACAATATTAGATGTCTGTCTTAGAAATTTCAGCTCTTCAGAGGTTTGGTAGCAGCCTATTGTAAGCTGATAACATAATAGGTCTTTACCTATGAAATTGCTGTTCTGCAGTACTGGCCATTTCAAATCAAAATAATTTTTGTTTGACTAAGAATTCTAATTTCAAATTAATTTTATTTTAAAAACATGAAATTCTTTCTCCAGAAGTAGTCATTTGTTTATTGATTATTGTTACATTTTCATCGCATTTCAATCTTTTTTGTCATAATGGATACGTTAAAAATTCGAGTAATTATGGAATATGAGCACCATCGTGGCAGCAATGCGGCACAAGCGGCACGCAACATCAACGACGTTTACGGAGCTAACACTACAAACCAACGCACCACCTGTTATTGGTTTGCTTGCTTCCGTTCTAGGAATTTCGACCTGAAAAATGAACCTCGCGGTCGTCCGAAGACTTTGGTCGACAATGACGAATTAAAGGCGATTGTAGAAGTTGATGATACACAATCTA
>MU158707.1:839555-874188 GCA_015888305.1 Antheraea pernyi
GGGTGAGCATTACTGCAGATGTATACTGTGAAGAACTGAACACAATGATGGAGAAGCTGGCACATCTCCAACCAGCATTGGTCAATCGCTCGTCTCTGCTGCTCCTGCACGACAACGCGCGACCTCATACTGCACAGCAGACGGTCTCCAAGTTGCAAAAACCTGCGTTGGAAGTTCTCCGTCATCCGCCCTACTCATCAGACGTTGCGCCTACAGACTACTACTTTTTTCAGAATTCGGATAACTCCTTGGCCGGAAAAATATTCAATACCCGAGAGGCAGTGCAAAATGCCTTTGAAGAATTCGTTGCCTCCCGTCCAGATGATTTCTTTAAGAAGGGCATCAATAAACTGCCACTGCGTTGGCAAAGATACATTGATTGCAAGGGTGATTACTTCGATTAATACAAATAATAAATACATGAAAAAAATTCGTTTAAATTTTTTCATACAAAACGGCAATTTCATAGGTAAAGACCTAATATATACTTAGAAACATACCGACAATACTTACTGTAAATATTTCTTGGTGTCCTAATGACACAGAGATTGACTGAGAAACTGCTGTGATATAAAAAGTGTATGAATGCATGGATTTTAAGGTAATAAAAAATACTGTTCTGTGGTAGTCGGATTTGGAAAGTAAGTCGGAGAAAAACGGTCGAACGAAAACGTTTCTTACGAACGCTGCCTTAACGATGAGATTGATATGATTGAGTTCTAGATAAAAGTTGTAGAGCTTAATAATGTCTACAAATAAGTCTAACTTTTATATTTAAGTGACGAAAAGTAGTTTTTTATAAATGTTTACTGCCCAACGAAGTGGGCACGGGTCAGCTAGTATGGTATAAAAAGGAAACCAGGACAAATTTTGTAACACTACAAATTACGTACGAAATGCTTAGAACGTAATTTTGCTCATACACTGCATCAGCACTATGTTAAAGTCAATATTCACAGTTAGATTCGTTCGATAAATATTTTTTTCAAAGATCTAGATAACTTATTGACATCATTTATGCTATTTTTAATTATTACATTTGGGAACGTATAATCATTAAACTAAACTTAACGAATATAATATAGGCTTATTTATAAACTAATTGGCATATTGTTGAGGACTGTTAAATCAGAAAAAGTTCACACCGAATGTTTATATGTAGATAACAAATATAAAAATTATCTCTTCACAATAGAAATATTAAGTAAATTCATACAATTGTTGTCCATAAAATATTGCATGAACAACTATTAATTATTATTTTTTTGTTATTGTCTTGTGTTAAAAAAATTAATTAAACCTGTTTATTTATATTATTTTATATAGTAGTATTTTATAATGGGAATATTTTATAAGAGTAATAATACATGCCTTGTTATAGAACTAAGGTAACTTCCCGAGAGAAGGAATGAGTTTAATCTGTCCTTTATTTAGATTCTAAACGATACTTCCCTTTATTGTCTTAAAGGTGACTGCCTTATCAAATAGAAATAAGAATCCAGATTAAAACCAAAGAGTCGTTACGAAATTGTGACATATCTATATTATAAAATTATAAAGCTGAAGAGTTTGTTTGCTTGAACGCGCTAATCTCAGGAAGTACTGGACCGATTTGAAAAATTCTTTTAGTATTATATAGCTCATTTATTGAGCAAAAACCAATAGAAACGGAGCATCAAGGAATAATGTTTCAAAATCGGGGTTAACGTACGTATTATTTAAAAATATTTTCACCTTATACGTAAATGAAGTCGCGGGCAGAAAGAAGCTAACAGGGATAAAATAAAAATATTTTGAGTAACTTGATTATCTTGTGTATATATACGGATATATACACGGAGAATGTATTTATGTAATTAATATATTATAGCTTGCCTCTAGGTGGCGTTATTTCAAAGTTATTCGGTGTAATTACAAAAAAGTTAAATACGTATCGAACCCTGGCTTTAAAAAGGTTCGTATTAAATGCACCGCGCTCGCTGAATGTTCGCCATCTTGCTCTATTGTTCCGCTTTGGTTACGTTAGGTTAGACTACGTTTGGTTGTCGTGGAATTTTAGCCGGTTAAAGTCGCCGAATGGCACCACCCCTGCGTGGCATCACAAAGGCTGGTGGTCGGTTCAGTTCAGGCTCTCCCCCGTGGGCCTGATAATCCATGACGGATTTTCTCTCCACGTTAAAAAAAAAGTGAAGGTTAGACTTGCGAAACAGGATAACGCGAACTTGCCTCGGACGAGCGCAGTGCATTTATTACGAAACCTTTTTAAACCAAGTATTTAACTTTTTTGTAATAACACGGATTAAGTTTTACATATTAATTTAATGTGTACGAAGTAGCAGTGGATCGCTAGTCATATTAGCTACGTAAAAAGAAATTGAACAAAAAAAAATCTCGTAATAACGAAAATCTCAACATTAGTCCTTTTTTAAAAAAAGAAAATTAAGTTACCAAGTTTTTACTAGAATTGGTTAAATATAACAATAGTAAATCAATTGAAAGATTATAGAAATTTGTCTAATCGTATATTCGATCGAATCAAATATATTAATTGGTTATTTATTTTTTATTATTACTATGAAAATAAAACTTTTGAAATAGTGACGTGTAAGAATTGTAAATCTTAGACAATTGAGTACAGAAGATAAAATACTCGACCATGATACCACTATAATGATTGGAAAAAATATATACGATAATTGTAAACTATAGAGTAACAATTCCGTTCCGTTTTTAAATTTATGTTGATAAATATGTAACCTCTATAGTAACGTAAATGATTATCTTGCATTTTTCTTTTATACGATATTGTAATGACAAGTCGAAATCGATTAAGCACGTTATAATATTAATTAAGAATTGTTTTTACGTGCAAAGGTTATAAAAATATTGAAATAAATATCAAAATGAGAGCATTAGAGTAGTATACGATTCAAGAAACAACAAAATAACATGAAAATCACTCACTGTCAGTTAGTTCTATGGCCGGTCAACTTGCCGAGTGAGACGTACATTTGCTAATGACGAGGCGATACGATTGCCCATATAATTATGCATTCATAAGCAGAACTCGGGTCAACGTCAAACGAACTTCTTTAGAATACTATAATACCTAATTAAAATTTAAATACATAATCATGATTGTACATAAACATATTTCCCGTCAGAAAATAAAAACCAATAAACCGCTTTTCAGTGGGCTGGTTCTTTTTATCAACTATACAATTTCATAGATAAGACAAAAATCTATTCAATTTTAATCAATACCAATATTCTTCTGATAATTAATCCTCCTTAATGAATAAGACATAGGGCATTATTTTGTATTTTAGAGGAAGCGATTTCAGGTTATTGCTTTGCTCCAACAAAATGGTGACGACCTTACTTAATATTTCCCGGTATCTAGTTTCTGTGACGTCTTTTTTTTTGTCTACGTTTCTGTGTTTAATTTTACAATCTGAAGTGAAGTATTCCTTTAATATACTTAAAATTGAATACTTCTGGACGTAAATACACATTGTTAAAACGGTGCGTATGGCAATGCGTATATGCGTATTCGTAATTAAACATTAAAAAAAATTTACTAAAACTAAAGTTTAACTTACAAAATACTCATTTACAAATTTAAAAAAAAAACGAAACTAATACATAAAACAAAAGCAAGAAAAACAAAGTCCCCAACCGCGTCTGTCTGTCTGTCTGTTCGCGATAAACTCAAAGACTACCGAACTGATTTTTATGCGGTTTTCACCAGTGGATAAAGTGATTAATGAGGAACGTTTTAGTATATAATTTGTTAAGGTTTTTTTTATAATCAGGGTGGGACAAAGTCTGCCGGGCCCGCTAGTAAAAGTATACAATAATATGTAAAATAATTTTAAGATTAATTACGGTAATACTGCTTTAATTTAGATTTCAATGAGGCTAAAGGACAACAGAGAAACAAATCTATATCTTTTTGAATTTCATTATATGACGAACACATTCGATAAACGTGACAATGCTGACCCAAGTCGGTTCTCGATTTCTTGTAAGTTTTATATGGACACACTTATCAGAATGAAGTATCATATCATTTGAAATACACCATTCCTGAATATTGTTTTTTTTTTATTGTAGCATGTCAAAATGACTGCACTGTTCTTGATGGTAAGCACAGTACAATCCAAAAACAAAGGCGACCACCGAGAGATACGCCCTCCTCCGGCGTTCGTCGTTGTCATGCCGGCCTGCGTAAATGTCTCTTCATGTTACGCTTAAAGGACCTCATGTTATAGGAAGGAGGGAACACACTGGCCGGGAGATTGTTCCACAGCTTCACGGTACGGCAAAAATAAGATGTAGCGAACATTTTAGTTCGTGCCCAGATAGGAGTTTCCGTAAAACTGTGTGTGCTTATATCATTTTGCAGTATATCGATATCAGAGTTGTTTGTGACTATACAGTATATTTTTAAATCATCTGCATATAGTTGGTGGCTGGAATGTATAGTACTAGTAATATCGTTTATAAAAGCAAAGTATAACAGTGATCCTAAATGAGAACCTTGCGGGACACCAGAAGGGATTTTATACTTTTGAAAGCGAAACCTAGAACCATTACTATATGTTTTTAATATATGATTCGCACCATCTTAGTAATGAACCATGATTACCTAAGCTTTCCAATTTTAATATCAGATAGTTATGATTAACCAATTCATAAGCTTTCTTAAAATCCATATAGATAGTATGCACCTCGTTTTGGCAATCAATCGCCTCTAAATTAGTGTTGGTTGATCTTTTCGGCATGAAGCCATGTTGATTCAAATTCAATCTATACTAATATATAAAGCTGAAGAGTTTGTTTGTTTGGTTGAACGCTATGATCTCAGAAACTACCAGTCCGATTTGAGAAAATCTTTCTGTTTTAGATAACTCATTTATCGAGGAAGGAGCAGTGGAATATCCGTAATGTTTGAACTGATTTTCACGGGACTTTTACTGGTAGATAACTCACCTTATAAGAAGTAACTTAGGCTATTTTATTTTGTTTCTCAAGACTTCGTCCGCAATATCCTAAAATCTCCTAATTGATTGGACCGACTTTCACGGGGCTTTTACGGGCAGATAACTAGCGCGCTCGGAAGACGTTGTCCCGCCCGGATAATAAAATGAAAACTTTGAAAAATTATACCTAAACCTTCCCCATGAAATATCAATCTATCTACTGGTGAAAACAGCATGAAAATGGTAGTTTTTGACTTTACGGCGAACAGATAAGCTGACACTTTTTTTTTAACCGACTTCGAAAAAGGAGGAGGTTACTATGTTCGGTTGTATGTATTTTTTTTATGTATGTTAATCGATATTTTAGTCAATTGTGAACCGATTTTAATTATTCTTTTTTATTGGAATTGGTACACTATGTATTGATTAACTGCTACCTATGTATTCGTCCGTGTGAAATTGATCAAAAATATGTTACAACCGCGTGAGACGTGTGCCTTACTGACTCTAAGAATAAATATACATAATTGAAAGTAATGTATTTGTATGTAATATGAATTATATCATCTTTTTGGTCAATTTGGCGGCCATATTGTCTTATTTACCACGTTTGCTTCTACATAACTCAGTTATTATAGCAACGTATAAGAATAACTTAAGTATATCGACAATACGGGCATATTATATCTATCTATAAAATAAAAGATTTAAGATATATTGTTCGATAATGTATAGCTTATAATTTTCATTACTTTCTTATATAGTGTTAGTGAGCACTGAGTTTGGTATATAGTAGGTTGAAGTTCCAGGTATGTTGCTGATGATAAATCCCATCCCATTTGATATACTATTAGTATTCATATATCTAATGTACACGTTACATGTTACAGTAGATGGCGTTCGTATCGTAGTTCCAAATGTTTTTGAAAAAGCGTTTCTGTAATGTACACACCCACTCACAATTTTACATTTCTTTAGTAAATTTTTAAAAAGCGCGTGCGGAGCCGCGGGTAACAGGTAGTAATAAAATAAAAAAGCCTTTTATTTGCTACAAACTAATACTACTATTACCTTTCTTTAATTCAAAAACTATATAGCATTAGCCTCAGCGGCGTAGGCCTCCCCCAAACTTCTCCATTTATCCTTCCTTGACGCTATTCTTGGCTATTTCCAACCACAACTTTCTTTAAAAACATTACTCCAACTCCTTTTGGGCCTTCCCTTTTTTCTTATATGCCTTGATCACTTCTGATGTGGAATGTGATTTGTGTCTGAACATGTTCTCGAAGGCATTCGTTTTATTAATCTTCTTAGGTACACAGATTGAGTATTAAGTACTTTTGGTGACGTAGACAACTCTCTTTTCTTTGTAGATCGCTTTTCTCTCATCTCATCCTTAACCACTAGTTTGTGATATTTTATGAAAGCAATCCGACCTTTTTTTCTTTCTTCTTCTAACTGAGGTATAAGTCTCTTCCTTATTTCTAGAACATCTTTACTAAAGTCTTCTTTAATGAAAATATTTTTCGGTATTTGTTTAGTGTTACGCAAAAAGCTTATTTCTCTTCCAAGTATTAACCATACTGATTAATACAGGGCGCGAATTTTCTTTTATTTTACCAATTCTAAAAGTGGTATTGATGTCTTGTTTAGTCATTTCTAATCCAGCATTATTTAAAGTTTTTATCACGCTGTCTACTAAATCTTCATTTCTCTTCTTCTCTTCAAGGCCAAATAAGATCAAATTATAGTCGTAGATAATGGGCTTTAATTTATTATCCATTTCCAATAATATGGAAGTTGTAATGATATTCGTTAGTGCAACTGTTTGTTTTTTCATTTCTTTCTTATTATTATGTAATAGTAATTGCATCTGTTTATCCATTCTGATGTTTTTTTTAAATCCAGATGTGGCAGCACTTTTTACTTTTTGTATCATTAATTTGTACGTAGTACGGAACGTAATATTTTTCCGTTAGGTTGGCAATGATCTATGACAGATAATATTTGATAATAACATTTTGTTTCTACCTTCTCGGTTATTTTCGATTACTGTTTATCAATTTTTAGGCTAAATAACACTAAAGACACTAAGTTGTTGACATTAATAACTCTATTGTACCATGTTTATTGTATAACTTCCACTGAAACTGGTTCTATAGCTCACTTTTACACAACCATCCACGACAACGACAACAACAATTCAAATTCAATATCTGTTTAAAATGGAAAAATAGTCGTTCGTGCACTATTGACTCCGATACCTTACCGAAAGCAGATAGTAGGGATATACGCTTGTAGTTTGTAATATCTTCAACTTTGCCAGACTTAGGAATAGGAGTTACAAATGCTTCTTTTCATTTACTGATAGTGACTTATACAATGTTTGAGCACAATTTTAAAGTAGAATTGATGGTATCAAACCTGGCGCCAGATTCTCTCTTAGAATCTAATAATTTTAAATGTTCTAAGACTTTATTTTCATGTATTGAACATTTATAGAAGGGAGCGTGGTTGTAAGGACTACTGGAGTGTGATGATAACTGGCGTGACGTAAAATTTGTAGCGATAGATTTGTAAACTTTTTGAAAATATTTTGAACGCATATGTGCTATTGCTTATCTACCCTTGGCCGTATCGCGATCCCAATACAATTCATTTGTCAAATTCCAGAAGTATTTTGGCTGTTTACGTGAATTATCAGCTGCGTTTTTATTAAAATGATTAAAGCGATCCTTGATTAATACGTAACAACGACTTCTCAGAATGTTAAATTCTAATTTATCTCTTAAATTGCCGTATTTTTTGTATATGTTATGAATTTTTGATTTTTCTCTGAGTGCTTTAACCAAAGATTTACTGAACCAAATTGGGTAAATTTCATTACGTGGTTAGCGATGTGGAGTATGTTTGCTGATAACGTCATACAAAACATTATAAAAAACATCAACCTAAATCTCAACGTCGTTGTTTTCATTAAACAAATAGGACCATTCTAATGTCTCATAATGTTTAATTCGCTTAACTAGTGAATAATAAGCAAACTATATTATGCAAGAGGCGGCTAACATTACACATAGTGTCCCCAACGTAATCATAAACTCAGGTTTATGAATAAAAAAAGTCTACGGGGCTAATGACCGGTTTCTGAGGTACTTTAACTGTAGTTTATCTGTTCAATAGCGTTAAGGTTTCGATAACTTGTCAAATTGAATTTCTGAACACATAGTTATACGATTAATGTCAGTAAATCTCAACGGGCCATTTGACAGTTTATCGTATAGATAACATTGTTGAGTCAATAACTATTGATAACTTATGTGCATATCCAGCTTTTCGCAGGCCGGCATGACAGCGGCGACCGGCGATGGATAGTGTGTCGCTCGGTGGTCATCATTGTTTTTGGATTGTACTGTGCTTATCATCAGGAATAGTGCAGTCATTTTATCGTGCTACTATAAAAAAAATCAACTTGGGGATGGTAGCGAGCCAGAAAAAACTAGAAAAAGCCCTACCACCATACTATGGTCCCACAACGATGTTTTCTTAGACCCAAAACTCCGACGCAGCCGCAAGAATTCCAATATACGTCGATCGACACAGTGTCCAAACACACTGTAAACTATAAGCTATAATTACCTTCTTTTACATATAAATTTCTTTGTACGTGTGTATGTCACTGAACTCCTCCTAAACGGCTGGACCGATTTTGCTGAAATTTTGTGTCCGTGTTCCAGTGGATCCGAGAATGGTTTAGATACACAATTGGAACCGGTAGGTGGCGCTGCGGTTAAATTTTAGGATTTTTATCAAGGCAGGACAACGTCCGCCAGGCCCGCTAGTATGACTATAAGTAATCATTTAGTCCGCGCTAAGAGGTCCAGCGAATAAAAATTCTCCTGTTTTATATTATAGGAGGCAAACTAACAGGTGGGTCACATGATGGTAAGTGATCGCCACCGCCCATACATACTAGCAACACCAGGGGACGCGCAGGTGCGTCGCCGGACTTTAAATTTTCATGCCATTTTATTCATCAGTAGAATACCATTTTCCACGTAATTTTTACTACATATTAACTGTTTATCACGTAGTGTTATTTTTTTCTTTCTATATCTACTAGAGATATGAAAGATAACTGAAACTTTATAAATGGGGTGAACGATAATAAAAACACGTCTTTTTTTTATAATTTAATGATCAATTTGTTTTCACATTAAACGTAAAAAAACATATGAACGGTAATCTATAATTCCTTCCTTACAATTCTATTTTCTATAGTTATGGTATAAAATACTACTTTAGTACATTTATGAAACTTTTGTTATGTACATAGTTTATAGATTTAACGCACGGCTACAATCTTATGTCAGGTGATTATGTGGCCTAAAATGTTTATATAGTGTGCTTACAAATGCAGCTGTCGGAACACATCTACAGGTAAATAACATAGTGGACGTTGCTTTGCACTTCCGCCTGGAATTGAGTGGCCGCCACAGAGTACATTATATAAATAGAGGTCGCACTCGTTCTTTCCAATCAGCGCCTCTATAATACGAGTTTCGAATTCTCTTCTGTTTCTAATATCAGATGGTTATAAATGTACATTTATAACTATGTATGTATGCATAAAGCGGTACTGCGTAAATCGTATACAAGTTTTTGATCACTTTTATTTGTAATGAATATATTCATCGTAAGGCAAATCTAAATCCAAATATGTATATGCAGGAGACAATGTTTATAAGTAGATCCAGAGATAGATAAAATTGTTTGTGGAAGGCAAGAAAATTTAAGGGAGCACACTCTCGTAACAGCTACGTAAACAAAGTGAATGGAAAAAAAATATTTGAAAGTTGTCAGTTTGAAATGTCAAAATTAATTGTCGACCATCTTTTGTTATCAAACTTGCCAAAAAAAATTATATAACAATGCCATCTAGAGAGTGGATTGATAACCAAAAATAGACGAGCGTTATCCATACAAATCCGATTCTGAGAAGTGAAAATAGCGTGGTGGCCGCTACCACGTCTTACTACAACAAAAGACGTTTTATTTTATTTGTATGATGTGCACCTGAAAAATGTAAACATGAAACTAGTAACAGAGGAAAAGCAAACTATAATACTAGTTTCATTAACTAGTTTCAGGTTTAACTTTTACAGTTAGACCTCATACATATAAAATCAAACATTTTTTGTTGCAGTGTAGGCGGAAGTGCAAAGTAACGACCATTATAATATTTCATTAGTATTTTTTTTTATAATAGCACGGCAAAATCACTGCACTGTGCCTGATGGTAAGCACAGTACAATCCAAAAACAATGGCGACAACCGAGTGATTCACTATCCGTCGCCGTTCGCCGCTGTCATGTCGGCCTGCGAAAGGCTGGATATGCACAGGCTGATCCCGAAACGCGACCCGCAGAAGCGAATCACTATGACGGGCTTTTTCGCCATATACATGGTGGTTGCGACCCAGGCAGGTTGTAAAACCCTACCACCCCGCTTTTGCCATTGCCTCGTTCGTTATTCAGCAGGGTGCACCACGTGCAGGTGAGGTTGGCTTGGGTGTCTCAAGTCTTAGATGTTATTTGACACCCCTTAAACCCCAAAATTTCCGCAAAGTAACGCCCTCTTCAATCAAACACCAAGTGTTTGGTGATTAATCTCAACTTTTTTTTTCGAACTGACTACGTCATTGACCTACCAAGGTGGGTGGTAACTCGGCCTTTAGAAAATGAACTACTGTCATACTATGGATTGATTACCAATGTTTCGTACATTAAACAATTGGTTGTTCGACTGATTGACTATTATAAAAATTTCAATTGAATGATGTCGATTTTTATTGTATTGCAAGTATTTATAGGATAATGACAGTCTACTACGATACTAACTTAATATTAAGTATGACTGGCAAGTTTATATGAACAATGAATTATTTGTTTCATTTAACGTATTTAACATAATTCACTATGAGCGCTTTATAAATTTATCCACAAATGTTTATATTTACAACTAATATAGTTGCGGCTTGTACAAAACTACATCACATTCGAGCACTGAAGACATATTATCTAACCCTTCTAGAATTCTCTCTACACTATTAAAAAAATATTTTTTATTTTTACTAAAAATATGTTGGGAGTAAGTACGCACCACGATTTAGTAATTATAAAACGGAGCTTTGTAAATTTACTATACTATTTATTCTAATTTAATATAAGATAATTACAACATATTAGTTCAAATTTACTAAACTTTCACTGAAAATAAAATTAGTAAAAATCCTAACACGTATAGTAATTTTACTAATCAAATGATACCCAAAATGATTAGCTGTTTTAAAATGATCTATGGTACTTACGCTATACATTCATTTCAACTATATTTAAGAATATTACAGAAAATTTATAGTAAATTTGCTAATCATTTACCAAAAAATGTTTAGTACTATTACAATACAAATATTGTAATTTTGTTAAACAAATCATCCTAAAAATGTTTTGTAATTTTATTATGATATAGCTGTAGCTATTAATGGTATCAGTATGAATGAGTCTGCTCACCCGGGGTAGTACCACCCTCTCACAGAACACCGACGTGAAGTAACAGTGCTTGCATTGTTGCGTTTCGTTCGGTCAGTGAGAACAGCGGAAGCCCGCCTACCCTCCCTTTTCCTCTTCCCTTCATCCCCCCTTCAAAACACAGGATGGCGACCCACCTGTTACCTCTTCGTTTGCCTTCCGTGATATAAAAAAATAAAATAAAAAATAACTGAAATAATATTAACTATACAGAAAAATTGGTAAAGCGATAGTATATAGCGACTTACAGAAAGCTATGTAATTTTACAATAAAAAATTTACTGGTACAATATATATATATATATATGTATCCATCGGAATAAATAAAAGTATTTCCAGCATTTTTTTTTATTTTACACCTCGTAAATAAAATGATAAAAAATGTTTGTTAATATAAAGAGTTTTTATAATAATTTGGCAATTTCATAAAATTGCTACATTGATGGTTAAAATAAAAATGTATGATAAAATTACAAGAAACAATCTAATTTTAAAATCGATAATTTAATAATACAAAAAAGTTTACATTTTCACAGTCTTCACTGTAATTCATATTGTTGTAATATGTTTTGTGAATTCACAAAAAAATCTGATAAATTAAGTTGCGGTAAATGTTTGCAAATGTAAGAAGTTTTCTATCGTAATTTTTAGCAAACAGATTTGTAAAATTACCACATACTTAAAATCAATAATATTTTTTGGTGAAATCACAGTATAATATTACAAAAAAATAAATATATTTTTCAAGTACTCCATCGTAATTTTCATTACAATTTTGTTTTGTAATTTTACAAAAAAATTGAGTTAACCAAATTACAAACAATGTTTGTAAATCTATAAAGCTTTTTCATGTAATTTGACAAATAGTTTCGTAAAATTACTATACTAGTAGGATTTTAACAAGAAGAATCGTAAATTTACAACACAATCTACTAATGGCATATTTTGGAAAATTACTAGGGTTGTTTCATAATTTCGCAGTGGTCAACATAAATTTGTGCATATTTAATTTTTTTAACTTTTGTTTTGTAAAATAATTTTAATTTTACTAACATTTTTAACAGTGTAGATATCTCGACAAACTCATTTTTATAAATAAAACAATACAGTGACCAATTGATGCGTGAGAAATACACATACATTGTAATTTTACCATATTGTTCTCAAACTTCATTTCTCGAATGGTTCACCCTTCCTTTAAAGCGTTGTAAAAATCATAAATCCAATTGTGACTCTCCAGAGATATCCACCCTCTGTTTTATTAGGTATATAAGCATGCCACAGATTGACCGATTACTTATCCAAGCATCTTTATTGACCGTCCCGACGTAATAACTGCAGCGAGCGATCATTACCCTTCCATCTTCGTTTGCGTAATCACAGATCACGCCGCCGTAACCTGAATGTGAATTTCGCTTCCGCACACTCGTCGCGGTAGCGCCTCAAGCCTAGGTTCACTCCACTGGAGTGGAGCTCTCGATCATGTTGCCAGTGTGACACAATGACAATGACACTTTTCTCTCGCTAGTTCAACGCAGATAATATCCCACATAGGCGCACATTTGGTGGAAATGTTTTATTTTTCCCTTGTTTTTCAAACTTAATTAGTTTAGTCCAGTTGACAGATTCTCAATACATTTTTGAGTTCATGTGGCACACATGTGTGTCACATTTATTCTTATATGCATAACTTAGCTAGTTTAGATTAGTCCGTTTCGCGATGTTGTATTCAAGGCAACACCCCAGTTTAGAATTGGCCACTTTAGCACCCCTGAGCTTGTTGCCATACGGCTAAGCGCCTTAAACGCTCGCCCACAATAATAAAAAGTTTGTTTATTTAACGATAATTTCAAATTTGCAGTCACTTTCCTTTTTTCCGATGATTAATTATTATTTGTAGAGCCTTTGGAAGGTTCGACTGCTAAAGCGTCACTGGCGAATGTATTTCTTCCGCAAAGCGACGATGCTCTCGTTACTATGTTCCGGTTAGAATGGTGGGGTTTGAAAAATTTCACTGGATCACGAGGCGTTTTAAATCTGTTCTGAAGTGTAGTAACCTATTAACACTAGTTTTAGGGATTTGATCCTTTCAGGTCCATTGTACATAGTTATAAGCTGCAGTGAATATTTAAAATTAGGTCTTTTGTTGGCTGTTTTCGACTGCGTAATATAAAAAAAAATGTTGTATTTTGATTCTCTCATCTTACTATTATTGTATTCTGTTGCAATTATAAAGTAGCAAAGAGAGAACGTAGTTACATTTCAGTAGATCACGACTGAGATTATTTATTTAACGTCAATGACAGTTATACGTATACAGTCTTTAATTAACGTGTTTGGGTCAAGTTTACACTTTCAGTCTTTATCTGCATTTTGTTTTACCGTGGAATTATCCTCAATTTGATTTCTTTAAGGTACTTTGACGGTTCATCACGACAAGACATTATTACGTCTTCTGAATTGTTTGTTATAATTGCTGCGGGCGTTTCTGAGGGTTTGGACGTGGATTCTTCTTTTGTAGTTTTATTAACAATAACGGTTATTGTATCAGTTTCATTGATGTGTGCTAGCTGTTTATCTCTTGATAGTTGGGATAATGATCTTTTTGGTGATATACATTTTCTCCCATTTTGTGATTCGTGCATATGAATCTTATCTCTGCTGTCTTGTCTTTTATTTTTGTTATTATAATAAGCTCCAGGATTGTTTCTGAGCGAGTTTCCTGCAAAAGAACAATGTATGATGATTACTTCTCCCGATGAAAGTATATAATAATTTTATGTTATATATAAATTAATCTGCGGTAGTTGTGCGGCTTTTACTGTTGGTTTATTCTAATCAGCTAATGAAACTTTTCTTTTAATGTCATAAGTGGCAAACGAACAGGTGGGTCACCTGATGTAAAGTGATCACCACCTTCCATGGACACTAACAACACCAGAGGAGTCGCAAGTGCGTTGCTACCCTTTGAGGGGAGGGTTAGGGGAGGGAGGGAGAGGAGAAGGGAGGGGAGGTGGGCCTCCGGGGCTCTGACTGACCGAACGAAACGCAACAATGCAAGCACTGTTGCTTCACGTCGGTTTCCTATCAGAGGGTGGTACTACCCCGGGCGTGCCGACCCATTACCCGAAACTAGTAAAAGAGAATATCTATATATAAATAGGCAGAGAGGAAACGGTTAAGAACATCTCTCTAATTTGCTTTCATTCTTCATTTCATTCTTTTCTTTGTAGTTATTGACGAACTTTAGTGTTATCAATTAAACAATTAGAAAAAGTTATTTTTTCTCTATGGTCGAAGATCTACTACAGGACGAGCACTTATTATAATAGATCCTTACTCATATTATAATTACGAATATGAGTCTTTTTGGTACGCTATCACGCCCTATCTACTCAACCGATTAACATGGAATTTTACATACGCGCACGGCAGGGGTACAGAAAAGATCATAAAGTACCTTTAATGGAGAAAAAAAGAACTGTTCCCTAGGGATAGGTCAACTCCACATAATCGCGAGGGAAAACAGAGTTTTATGCTGGATATTGGAATGTCATGTAGTGGATATTATATTTTATAGCGGGCCGGGTGGACGTTGTCTCGCCCTGATAATAAAAAAACAAATTTTGACAAATTATACACCAAGATCATCCTCATGAATCACTTTATCCACTGGTAAAACAGCATGGAAATAAAAGTCAACCGCAGCGCCACCCACCGGGTCCAATTGTGAATCTAAACTGTTCTCGGAGCCACTGGATCACGCACACAAAATTTCATCAAAATCGATCCAGCCGTTTAGGAGGAGTTCAGTGACATACTACGTACGGAGAAAATTTATATATAAAGATACCTAACACAGGGCGTAGAGATTTATTAGATTTTGTTAAATGTATTGAAAAGCCTGGCTAAAGATTTGACCCGATAATTACTGATAATTTATTCTTAACTAAAATCACATTTCTCGTTGATTAGTGGGATAACGATTCAGTGTAAGCATTCTAGATATCATGAGTGCACTCGTGCAATATCAACAGCCTTGCCTTTATCTAAAGACGCATTCTATCAAAAGTGAAATATCTGAAAGGCAATAAGACAGTTCTGACTGTAATTCTTTTTTAACTTAACTATTGTTGTTATATATACATATTATCCTTTGACATTAGTAATATCGAAATTATTTATAATTAATGAATGGATTTGTTTTTAAATTGCATCTTTTACCAGAATTAATGGTTCCACTTGATGTAGGATTTCTTACAAACGCCATAGCACTATAAGAGCATCGTTTGATTGTTGGTGAATCTCGTGAGTGGCAGCAGCACGAAGCCATTGTATTCTGTGAACCATCATTTGTTTGTTATTACACTACCATTAACTAAGAAGTTGGTACTCGTAAACTTGATGGTGGAAAATGTAACAGTCAAATGTATTCAGTGTAATTTCATATTTAGTTATCGAAAGGCCTTTTCTATCACTTCTTTTTTGGGGGCACGCTAAACACATAAGTGCCCAAACTACCAGAAAGCCCATTTTTGCGTTTTTTTTTCATACTCATTGATTATTTTTCAATTATTATGACAATTTTTTGATATTTTCAAAATTCTCTTTAAGGGCATTACTTTCTTGCGGTCACAAAAAAAAGCCCTGGTTATTGACACTTGAATTGCATATATGTTTTCAGCTAAAAATTGTGTTAGATACATTTAGTGTATAATTAGTGTTATAATAAGATTCTATAGGATTAGGAAATAAATAGTTAACTGGAGTGAATATCCTTTTATCCGTAGCAACTTCAATAACAAACGAATATATGTACAAAAAAGTAAATGGCAAAGCTTTCTTAGTCTAGATAAAAACATTAGCAATTACTTACTTTAAAAGCCTCTCTGAATTTGTTAGACATAATTTGGTAAAATATCGGGTTGATGCATGTGGACATGTAGTAGAAGACGCCAGAGATGTAAGTTAGGAGCGAGTAAATTGACAGTATTGCTGGCGACTTTGCCCCATGTTCTTCTGTAGTCCCATAGACAGCTACCAGGCGTTGGGCATGAAACGGTGCCCAACATACGAAGAAAGCTATAACCACAGCCACTGAAATATGTACATAATATAAAATTAGACCAGTTATTTGATTTTCATGCTGTTATTGATCGAACATAACGTCACTTGTATTATTAATTTGTATTTTATTATTTTGTATAATTTGTATTTGTATTGTATTATTAATTTCTCTGATAATGCGTTTACAATTCATAAGCTAAAATCGGTTGAATAATGATCTTTAAAGAAATAAAGAAAGCTAAGAATAAAGAGGTCTGGAAAAATTGCAGGAGGCCTTTACCCGAGAAGGGGTTCCGATCGATGGTTTGCACATCGATGATAGTGTTCAAGAACTTTTATAAATCTATATAATTTTCAATATTTTTGCTAACATGTAAACTTAATTTATCTTTAAAATAATGTAATGATCGGAAATAAATGGGATTTATTATTATTATTGTATGCAGAAATTATCTAAAACTCAGAAGCTCTTTATTTAAAATTGTCTTTCCTTCGTATGTTTACGGCTCTTAATGAAGATATTATTTATCGATATTTCCATGAAAACTCTCATGTTCTTCAGGTTCTTCAAGTCTATTAAGAAGTGCTTTTCTCAGTATTAAGATAATGTTTTATTCTAGTGGATTAGGTAAAAAATGGCTTACCTAACATTTTAATGACTTTTCGTGTTGATTGGCTGTGCTTCCGACGTATTTTGTGCGTGTATCTTATACTCGCCTCGAAGTCTTTTTGCGTTTGATCTTTACTCATGTTAGTCTCTCTTAGCTTCCGTCCAATCAGGAAATACAGTACCGTTATTAGAACCATCGGTGCGAAAAAGAAAACGAATGTGGATATTTCAAAGGAATGGTCAAGTATGATGCGTGTTTGTAAACACATGGTAACACCTCTGTGTTCCCGTATTCCGAATTCAAGCGCCTGAGGTAATGCCGTTCCCAACGCTACAACCCATAGCCATAGAACATGTCTTGTTGCACGTGAAAGTTTGGACATCTGATGTGAAACAAACGGATGACAAATGGCTAGATATCTCTCTATTGTGAACAGGGTTATAGTTAACACACTAGCGTTTGTTGACATTTCTGCAGCCAGTCCTCTTATTACACAAAAGGCGTATCCAAAAACGTACGGCCATTTTGACCACATTGAGTACATTTCTTGGGGCATACCACTTATCAGTAACAATAGATCTGAGATGGCTAAACTGAATAAATAGTAATTTGTTGCAGTATGCATGCTTTTGTTTCGTACGATAACTATGCAGGTGAAAATGTTTCCTAATAACCCGGTGATAAATATCACAGAGTAGATAATTGTTATCGGCAGGACGATGTAGAGTGGATCCCTTTGCGGTCCAAATATTACTGTGGGATCCAACGGTGTGGTAGTGTTTACTGTCTCTGTTGTCTCGCTAAATGTAGTCATAGTTATTGAGAGAAATGGATAAAGCTCTAACAAATTCCCTTTACATTATTGTATATAATTTTACAAATTATTTTTACGCATTCCTTAACTGCGTTAAGTCTTCTGATCTGCGTGTCGATCTGAAAAGAAAAAAAGAAAAATATTATTTATTTAGAATGTGACATGTAAAATCTTCGTTACGTTACTTATCAGTTGAATTAAAGGCTTATAATGAAATTGAAGAATAAGTATGTAATAAATGATCCAAATAATAAGTTCTCCAGAAAGGTCTGTTATTTCTATACCAGGATTTACAGGTATAACAATGATATACTTTATTGGATTTAGGTCTAAGTTTCAGGGTTCACATAAGACATTGCTATCTCTTTACTAAGGCTGAGTAAACACAACTAATGACCTGTACTATCGCCGCAAAAAGCTATGCAAAAAATGGGACCGAACTTGTAAACCTTTAAGTTTAATATTATGGTCTATCCATTATTCAAGTTTACAATAAACTGGACTAACTTCTTCTGATATTTGGTCAGCTGTAACCATTTTATGAATTGGAAAAGTTACGTTTATTTTAGATAATATCTCATATAATGAATATTCTTATAGTAGTGTGGCGCGTATTTAAATTCTTCTATAGTCATGAGAGATTAGGTATTTTTTTCTTTTTTTTAAATGTCATATCAGGCAAACAAACAGTTGGGTCACCTGATTTTAAGTGATCACCACTGTCCATAGACACTAACAACACCAGGCGAGTCGAAATTGCGTTGCCAGCCTGTATTTGGGGTAAAGGGAGGGAGGGGGACAGGACAGGGAAGATGGGCCTCCTGCGCCCTCACTGACCTAACGAAACGCAACAATGCAAGCACTGTTACTTCACGTCTTGTAGGTGGTAGTGCCATACTGAAGCTATTACTGGTTTCAGCATCAATGGGTCAGCTCGCCCGGGGTAGTACCACCCTCTCGCTGAAAACCGACGTGGAGTAATAGTGCTTGCATTGTTGCGTTTCGTTCCGTCAGTGAGATCGCCGGTGTTCCACCTCCCTTCACCTTCCCCCTCTCCCAAACACAGGCTGGCAACGCACTTGCAAGTCGCCTGGTGTTGCAAGTGTCTATTGGACGGTGGTGATCACTTACCATCAGGTGACTCACCTGTTCGTTTGCCTACTATCATATAAAAAAAGATTAAATAACGAATTAATTTACATATAAGTATTGGATTGTGCTTATACGGTTAAAGACAATTAATCCATAAAACATTGCACATTGGACGAAACATTTTCATAACAAAATAAAACTTTTCATTACCTGCTAAGGTCTTGGCTCTCATAAACCTACTTCATAACAATAGAATAATAAATGAATCGATGGACTATAACATTCATATCCATAACTGTGTAAATCTTAGGAAATGGAACGTACACAATAAGTATTAAATTTGCATCTGAATGAATTACTGTTTACCAAAATTCCGTCGCTTATTGGATTACCCAGCTTCAATATATGTATATCTCACATGCATACAAACAAGTCGTCATATGGATTTCCATATAACACGGAGTTTGTTAGATAAATAAACATACGTACATATATTAGGACCAATATTCTTAATCAAGTCTTTATATTAATTTTATATTCTGACGTTAGTTATTAAATGGCAGAAACAGGCAAAAACATTTAGGACACTTTAAGCAATCTCGTATTGGACTATGCAGATCTTTATATATAAATTTCTTCTGTGCGTGTGTATGTCGCTGAACTCCTCCAAAACGGCTGGACCGATTTTAATAAAACTTTGTGTGCGTGTTCCAGTGGATCCGAGAATGGTTTAGATTCACAATTGGACCCGGTAGGTGGCGTTGCGGTTGACATTTAGGATTTTTTTTATTATCAGGCAGGACAACATCCGCCAGGTCAGCTAGTAGTCTATATAATTGATGCGAACTATATTTAAGGCGATAATTGGTAAGTGGTTAGAACAGTCGTACTCAACCTTTCTAAGGGGCCATAAACACGTGTCTCAGGTTTTAAATTAAAAAAAACTTAATTTCAATATAACCACGTATATAATAAAACAAGCTTGCTATATAACCCTTATATCATAGAGAACAGAATGCGTTCGGGTTATCTGGGATCCATTAAATTTACTCAGCGTGCTCATAGTTTTTCTGATGGGCACGACATTTAAAATAATTGAAAATATAGTACAATCGGGTGAGTAAAGGAGCCGGCGGGCCGCAGGTTGAGTATCGCTGGGTTAGAGTATATAGACGCCGCGTTCATCAACGTAGGTTCGAATCTTTGCTTAGGAACTCGCGGAGAAGGATAAGGTGAAACCATGGTATGGTGGCACGAATTTTTCTTAACACGCATGGCAGCTATTATTACCTTCATGTTGAAAATCTGTCATCAGGCAACTATAGGTGTGTTTTGGCAGGTGAACTTGAGAGCCAGTAGCCCTCTAATAATAGGTCTTTACCTATGAAATTGCTGTTCTGCAGTACTGGCCATTTCAAATCAATATAATTTTTGTTTGGCTAAGAATTCTAATTTCAAATTAATTTTATTTTAAAAACATGGAATTCTTTTTCCAGAAGTAGTCATTTGCATCAATATACAAAGGTAAAGGTAATATATAAGGTAATAAATAGGTAAAGACCTAATATTAGCATGTTTACCATCTTAAACCACACCGTCATTTAACATGATGTGAGAGTATGGACAAATATTACAACCTATCTTCTTCTATCTATACATTTAATAAGAATGTTAATCTAACGTGTCTGTACTTTTTCGATTTTTGTAAAAAAAAATGTTGCAAGGGTCTAGGAATAAATAATAAAATACATATCAATCATTTTTAGAAATGTCTGTCTGTTTGTATGAACACGCATCACTGCTAAAGCACTGGAGTTCACAATAAAACCATATCTGAACCATATAAAACCGTGAAGCATATCTTCGGGAGTAACTTAGACTTTGTTTCATTAAAATCGGTCTATATAGCCTAGGTCCGTTCCCTCGGCGTGTAGCCCTTGAGTACGCTGCTCGCGCGATACAGTGACACAAAATCTTACATCACTGCGACAACATTACACATATCACCTCCACACACGTGCACGCATACACGCTTACACATGCAAGTGGAAGGGTTTTATTTTTTTCCCTTATCAAACTGAAATAGTTTAGAATATTATCCGATACGAAATATATATAAGAGTTGTTGAGGTATGTATGCTTGGTACACATATATGTTTCAATAACTCATATATGTATGAATAGTTAGCTTAGCTTAGGTTAGCTCAGATAGGTCGCGAATTGCATGTATCAGACAACAGCCAAAGCCGAGGTGTGCCGTGCACCCTTGAGCTAGTTGTCAAAATAAAATCGGCTGAGTGCCTTAAGCGCTCGCCTTAGTAGTCCGGTGAAGCTGTTAAGACCTTGCATGGTCAACAGCGTAGTCAGTTCGAAAAAAAAAGGTCCACTCTATCAAAAGTTATTGTAATTTGAATGACGGCTCGAGTTAAGTACGAGAGAAGAGTATAATAATAATAATAAATTTATTTATTTCACCTCACAATTAGATTCTTACAACTATACAATATTGTTTATGAACAAAAAAAAAAGAAATAGTATACATTTTACAGAACAGTAAATTGATAGTGCAGTAATCTATACTAATATTATAAAGCTGGTTTGTTTGATTGAACACGCTAATCTCAGGAACGTCTAGTCAGAGTTAAAAAAATATTTCACTGCTAGACAGCTTATTTATTGAGGAAGACTGTAGTCTATATATCATCACGCTAAGGCTAATAGGAGCGGAGAATGTTTCAAAATTGGGGTTTCTCTTTCTTTTGAGAGCTTCCGCTGCGTGTTAGCCCAAAGTACCTATTCCACGCGAACGAAGTCGCGGGCAGAAGCTATATAATATATATAGATATCTATAGTAGATAACATTATTGAGTAAAAATATAAGTTTTAACAAGTATATTAAAAGTATAGAGCATAAATTGATTCAAGGAATTAAGAATAAATGGTAAATGCATTAAGGTAGTTTGTTAAAGTCTGTTTATGTCTACTAGTGGGCGCCCAGAGGTCGACATTCGACCATAGTTCATTGATTTTTTAAAGTTTGAATTTTATTAGGATTCTTTTGTCAAAGGGTATGTTATAATATCATTGTAGAATGTAGAATGAAAAAGAGTAATTGGATCGCAAGAGTTAAAAAAATACATACAGTCGAGCATAGCAATCTACTTCGCAACCTCTTTTGAAGTCCTTTATTGACAAATGTCAAAATGTCTTTTTTATTTACATGTGGTTATATGTTGTGTAAAATTGAAGCAGTAGTGTGAGTAATGCATATTTTAATTAATTTAATGTACTTCTAATGCATTTTATATAAAATAAATAACTCTCTGCACTTCTCCTCCATATAAACTTTAACTATGCCAAATTTCACGTTCATCCGTTCGCCCAATTCCGTTAAAAAGGGATATAAAATTTAGGCTTCACGTATTAATATATAGATGTGAATACATCTTGTGAAAAGTGTGGAAATTGGAGTATTCAGAAAAATACACGGTCCAATTTAAAAACTTTCGACCGTCTAAAAAGTGTTACTATCAGTTTATGGTGGTAGAGCTACGCTGAAGCAATTACTGGTTTCAGCATGAATGGGTCGGCTCGCCCGGGGTAGTACCACGCGACCCACAGAAAACCGACGTGAAGTAACAGTGCTTGCATTGTTGCATTTCGTTCGGCCAGAGAGAGCGCCGGAGGCCCACCTCCCTTTCCCTCTCTTCTCCTTTCCCCTTTCTTCTACTCCCCCTACCCCTTCCCCCCTTTCTTTTAAAAACAGGTTGGCAACACACTTGCGACTCCGCCTGTATATGGCACCTCTGATGTTGCAAGCGTCCATAGGCTGCGGTGACTGCTTAACATCAGGTGGCCTACATGATTGTTTGCAACCATCGTAGTATAAAAAAATAATTAATTGTACAATTTGCATATTAAAAAAGCACGAGGATTTATGTACGTTTAGTTTAGTGACCGAAAGTGAGATGTCACGCTCGGGTTGGTGACGTTAAATCGGGTTTACTGGGCTCAACTCGACATCAAATTTACTCGGGTCGGTAACTCATTGAATCGTGTATACTGGGCTTCAGTTGTCTTCGACCATTTTACTGTTTGACAAGGAGAGCTTAGTTCCAATAATAACGTTTTTATTATTACGTATTATTATAAAAAAATAATGTGGTATATGCTTTGTATATATTTAAAGTAGTATTTAGAATATATTAATACACTTTTGTATATTTCAATGTTACTATGATTCAGTTACGTACAAACATTGATAAATCTGTATGAACTCTAATGTGCATGTATTTATCTATAAGTTTCCACTTCTATCGTGTAGCATACACCTAATTATTTTATTTTCATGCTTTGAATTGCGATATTTTTATAGTGTAATTTACTTATGTGAAATGATAAATGAATAATGAACAAGGTAATAACAGGTGATGCGAGTCTATGAATTTTGATTAATTTGTAGTTCATAATTCAATTTTTGAAGGGAAAACTTCTTTAGCGGTCTTGTGCACTTTTTTTTGGGATGGGTAAAAAATGTTATACACGCGTCAGGACACGTGACCCGAAAATTCGTAAGACGGAGGGAGAGTAAACCGCCTGCGCAGCGTAGGAGAGGAAGTAATATCCCCCTCTCGTTCTACCGCGCGGCGAAAATGTATGCCTGCTCCTGTTGTTTCGTTTAAGCGGCGCACTTTCGGAGAGATAAACTTTTTAATGTAAAATAGTTAAATTTTTTATGTAATATAAATTGTCATGTTTGTATACGATAACGCAATAAATGAATATTGTATTTTATCACACAAATGATAGGACTGTTATAATGATAAATAAAGCAATTCGTGCGAAATTATTCCCTAAACTTTCCAAAAAATTCCAAAATGCACAACGTTAATGTTCAAGTTTTCATTTCTGCCGGCGCTCCCGGAGTGCAACCCGTTGTTTTTTTTTTTAATGAAATTACTCTATATCTATATATGTTTAAAAGAACATGTTGATGATGAGAAATATTTGTTCTTAAAGCATTTTTTTTATACTAGCTGACCCGTGCAACTTCGTCTGCACCAAATCGGTTATTACAGGTTTCAATTGCATTTTTAAACGTAAATAATCTTAAAAAACCTTAAACCCGATTGCAGCGACATCTAGCACTTCCAACTGTGAATCCAAACTATCCAGGGACTCACTCAAACATATACCCAGTTGGTATGTGAGAAATCTTTTAAAATAAGCCAAGACTCGCAGCATTACCTAAAGTGCCTAAAGAAGATCAAAACTAACTTCCATATGTTGCCAATAAATATCTTCCTCTTATCACTTAAAATACTGTAAAAATTAAACTTTATCTACATTACATTTCCATTTTGTTTTATAAGAATTTGTGAAGTATACGTGAAATCTGCATTCAATCTTAATTTTGTCAAATTTATTTTACTTTTAACATATAAACCACCTTTTTCACTGAGATACTGAACTTGAGATAATATACCTTTCTAATAGCGATCGATTTTTTTTAATCGGATCAGTTGTACCGATCATTCCTCGTAAATAAAACTTTACCTCTCTTTATAATATTAGTATAATTACAACATAGTGTGGTAACAGCAAACACCTCAACTGATTATTTTAATCGTAGATTCTCAAACCTGAACCCAACTTGTACGAGATGATCACCACCGTAAAACCGAATTGGTGTTAGGCCCATCAATAATTTCAATTCGGGGTTGTGACCACTCTGAGTAAAACTGTGTTACACAGCAACTCTATTAATGCGTAATTGCGATTATTATTAAACCACTTACCTTACAGGCTTGGCGTCCCTGTTAAGCTCTCACTGTGCTGTTCCGTGTGTAGTAATGTGTGTATAGTGTAATTGTATGTAAAATTAGTGTATGATAGCACAAACACTCACAACAAATAATATTAATGTCCAATAGTCTTAGAACATTCAAACAACAAATCAAATATCAAATTCATTCAACAAACAAATATTAATACGCGTTGGACGTCACAACGATTCCAAAACCGCACAAGAGTGTCCTTGCATCCGAGGCGAAAGTAGGTAAAACGACCCTTTTTTTTATAACAGTTTAGTTTGTCCCGTGCACATTCCTTAACACAACTACTTCAAGACTCAACAATATTTAGAAAACTAATTTTATCAAATATCGAAACAACACACGTACTGATAGAACTCTAATTGAGATACATCTTCTACAATGTCATGTAACTATTATCTAGGTTTATGTTTTAGGAAACATTTTGTCACCTTTGTTTAGCAAACATTTTTTATATAATAAAATAAATGTAACAACCCATAAGTGACAGTTTCGTTTACACATATTTTTCATATGTGGTTGATAATTACGCATAGAAATGTCATGTAGCTGTTAGCACAGTTATAACGGACATTATATGGTCCAACGGAGTCGACGGTTCGGAAGCCAGCGCACAATTTTTTGGTATTTTTTTTAAAGGAGCTTAGGGAAATATAGCTTAAATTTTTAGCTTATCTGTCTACTATATGTAGCACAAAGAAAATTTACCAAAATCCGTCAAGAATTTCATTAACGCTATATATATATATTGATTTTCGTCAGTTATCCTGGAGAACCCTTTTATTTAGACAAAAAGTATCCTAGATATAATCTTGTAATATTTGTTATCACTGTGCCAAGTTTCGTCAAAATCGGTTCAGTACTTTCAGAGTGAGTGAAAAGTGGGTCACACGCCACTCACACAGAAGGATGCCGAAGATCGGGCAAAGTCGAGGAAGTTTAGTAAGAAAGCGGACCCTGGTACCAGGCTGGGAAAACGCTAGGAAGAAGAAGACTATCAGAGTGATGCGTGTTCACAAAGACAAACAGACAGGCAGAGAGACAGAAAAACAGACAGACAGACAAAAATTGTAAAAAGATTATTTTTGGCTTTTATATCGATAACATAGTCTACCCCGATCAAAATTTTCAAAAAATATTTATTGTATAGATTTGGCCTTGCTACAGTTTTATTATAGTATAGATAGATAGATTATTGTAAGATATGCCAAAATAATTAAACTGAAATATAAATAGAATTTTAAGTAAGCTGACAACTTGCCAAAAACTATGTCAGTCTGAAATACTCAATTCAGTTCCCCAAATAACTCAATATATTTATGTTGCGTTGAGGAAGTAAAAGTATATATTACAGTGAAGTATTTTGTTTAATATTACTACAGCTGTTTTCAATACCTGTTTAATTCAATGGATCAGTATACAACTGAATAAACAAACGTTACCTATCGGAATATTACAACCCTATGCAGCCGATATTATCGCCTCTTTTAGTATTGGTTATTATGTAGCCGATATTATTACCTATTATATTATCTTTTAGTATTGGTTATGAGATTGGTCAGAGTGTATGTGCTTTCCATTGTAATCACCAGTATGTTTACTTTACTATCACAACTATACTTATTTAGTGCGTTAATTGTTGTTATTGTAATTAAAATCTAGTAAATGTTGATTCGAATTTTATATGTGCATATATTAATAGGTGCTTTTACAAATATATGTGGACTAGTAATTTCTCGCGCATCTTCTATGCAGTCATTATTTTCAACACTTTATTTTGTATCTATAAAGACTGACTAACTGACGGATTTTCATAGAAAATTTCATATCCTCTTTCACCACCATAGGGTTAAATTTCTAAAAACGCTTCCATCGTGGTCACCTACATTCTAAAAGAATACGTATGCAAATTGTTTTCATATGTTATAGATAAAATTATTTTAATTAGCGTTTTACTTATGCGTATCCGGAGTGAGTCTTTAGTGAGATAGAAAGGTTAACTGTATAATATTAAATTAACTGTATAAAATTATAATAGTGTTCGCGCCCTGATCGAAATTTGTCCATAATAAGATTAAACTATGTGGGAGTTCGGAGGTAAGAATAAAAACTGTTCTACAAATGTGTTTTATTGATAACACTAAAGCTCGATAATAAGGTCTAAACAAAAAAAATATTGAATGAATGGATGAATACTTTATTGCCCATTTTTAGTTGTATACTGGCGAGTTAATGCACCGAGGCGTTTTTTCCAGCTAACCAGCGGTTTTGTTAACAGAAATAAAATTTATCGTAGGTGGTGCAAATATCCTCTCCTTACGATCTCCTTCGAGGCGGCCTCCTTACTAGCTGGATCCCCACCCTGGGACCTGGAAGCAAGAGCTCAAGCATCTGTATATCTTGGACGCGTAGAGGCGCTGGAGCAGGGGCTACGTCTTGCGCCTCGGGAAATTATGGCGCTAAGGTCTCAACTTCATCAGGTCCTTGTGGTGGAAGAGTGGTGTCGACGACTTGAGCAACCCAGCTGGGGCGTGGTGACGATCGAGGCTGTTCGCCCAGTCTTGGGTGAATGGCTCACCAGACGACATGGCACCCTAAGCTTCCGGCTGACACAGGTGCTCACGGGGCATGGATGTTTTGGGAGGTACTTATTTCGCATAGGCCGGGCGCCGACTACAGGGTGCCATCATTGTGGCTGCGCGAATGATTCTGCGCACCACACATTGAGTGAGTGTTCCGCCTGGGACGTGCCACGCAGCGAGCTAGTCGCTGTCATTGGCCCGGATCTCTCGCTTCCGACTGTCATTTTTAAGATGGTCGAAAGCGAAGCCGGGTGGATCTCTGCCGTCTCGTTCTGCGAGACAGTCATGCTCGCAAAGGAGGCTGCGGAGAGGGAGAGGGAGCGAACGATTAGACTCCCCCCCCGCGGCCGACGAACTACGCGGCGGCGACGGGTAGGCGATGACCTCCGGCCGCCGTAGTTGTGACCTGGGGCGACAGACACATGCATGTCCGTCGCTCCGGGCAGTTAAACTGCACAGGTCCATGTGGTGGAGGTGCATTATGCTGATGTTCCCACAGTTTGTTAGGGGGAATAACACCCATTTCCCCTTGGGGGGTCCACCATCTTGACCCCTCAGGCCGCAGTTTGGGTCCCTTAGGAGGGGACAACACCTGTTGGAGGAGCAGATGTAGTGTCGATTAGACAGTCCCTGCTCCTCCGGCCAAAAGGTGTAAGAAGGTACCATGGGGTTTTAGTCCGTGCGACTCGGGCATATCCATCCTCTGCTGCCCGGTGAGATGGATATCCCTTAGGGATTCCCCCATGTAGAACAAAAAAAAAAAGGTGGTGCAAATATAAAGGAAGTGAAGAAAATTAATAAAGTAAAAATGTTATAATAAAATCAATTTAACATTGACATATAACTAAAAATACATAGTATACTGAATTCATATACAATTATATAAATAAAGATTGGTTGAGAAACACAGCAGAAAAGGTATATAACTGTTTTTTTTTCGAACTGACTACGCTATTGTCCTTTTTGGAGGCCTCTACAGTTTCACCGGACTACGCAATTAACTGTTTGGCTTCGTCCATTTATATATAGAATAGAAAACTATTCAAATTTAAATCAAAAATATTTTATACAATTTAGGCTTTAAAAAGGCACTTATGAACGTTAAGATACCAGTATCGTTTCAGATAACACCCCAGTTAACGTGAAGATCCGGGAGAAATTTGATCGGGCTATATCTTTTAGCGAATCTACAGAAAGTAAATCATTTCAAGAGATCGTAAAATCTGCTTAACATGGTCTTGTTGTAAGGCAAAAGGGTAATGTCTTTTGGGATGTTATTGTAGAATTTAACACTAATACCTAAAAAAACTAATGTAAATAGGTAATTATTTGTTTATTTATTTAAGAATGTAAGAATTGTATATAAGAATATTTTTTCATTTTATTTATTCCTACGCGAGTAAAATACAATGGGTTTTTTTATGTCATAGGAGGCAAAGTGTTAATTGATCATCGCCGTCCATGGACACTAGTAACACCAGGAGAGTCGCAAGTGCGTAGTCGGCCAGTGTTTGGAGGAAGGGGGAGGTGGGAGCGAGGGGGGGGAAGGATGGAGGGAAGGAATGTAGGCCTCCGGCGCTCTCACTGACCGAACGGAACGCAACAATGCAAGCACTATTATTACTTCACGTCGATGTTTCTGTGGGTCGGGTGGTAGTACCCTGGGCGAGCCGACCCATTCATGCTGAAACCAGTAATAGCTTCAGCGTGGCTCTGCCACCTACTATAACAATAAAAAACACTCAAAAAGAGCAAACAATAAGGACAGTAAATACAAACTAACCTGAAGCGCAACGACGTGTTCACGTGTGGATAAAGCTTACACTACTGCTATTATTAAAAAAGCAAATAAGTTAAAAAGTATACTCGTATAATAATTATTGCACAACAGTTTAATACCAAAGTATTAACATTATAAATTGCTGACACTAACTAGACCACCTAATTCGTTAACGTTACTAAGAAAATACAGACTCTAACGATATTTGTTTAGAAATGTAATCACATCTACTTAGCTCTGATTACATTTCTCAAGTTTGTTTACTTCAACAAAACGCCATTTCTAAACTCTGTTGTTACGCGTAGCGCTTGTCTGTTAATTCCGCCGGACTCGGTAAAATTTTATTTCTCTGATTTTATTTCTTGATTGCACTTTATTTATCTATACCTCTATACTAACTAGTGGGCGCTCAGAGGTCGACATTCGACCATAGTTCATTGATTTTTTAAAGTTTGAATTTCATTAGGGTTCTTTTGTCAAAGGGTATTATGTTATAATATCATTGTAGAATATAGAATGAAAAAGGGTAATTGGAACGTAAGAGTAAAATAATACATACAGTCGAGCATAGCAACCTCCTTCACAACCTTTTTTGAAGTCCTTTATTGACAGATGTCAAAATGTCTTTTTTATTTACATGTGTGTATATGTTGTGTAAAATTGAAGCAGTAGTGTGAGTAATGCATATTTTAATTAATTTAATGTACTTCTAATGCATTTTATATAAAATAAATAACTTTCTGCACTTCTCCTCCATATAAACTTTAACTATGCCAAATTTCACGTTCATCCGTTTGCCCAATTCCGTTAAAAAGGGATACAAAATTTAGGCTTCACGTATTAATATATAGATATAACTAGCGGGCTCGGCAGACGTTGTCCCGCCCTGATTATAAAAATATCCTACCATATATACCTATACATATCCTACTACTACTACTACCTACTACTACTACCTATATATATCCTATATATACTTCTATACTAATATTATAAAGAGGTAAAGTTTGTGAGTTTGTGACGTTTCAAGTCTAACACTGGAATACACTTATCTATACTTTTATACTGAAGAATTTGTTTGCTTGAACGCGCTAATCTCAGGTCTACTACTTAGACTCAGGAACTACTGGTCCGATTTGAATTTGGTAGGTGGTAGAGCCACGCTGATGCTACTACTGGTTTCAGCGTGAATGGGTCGGCTCGTCCGGGGTAGTACCACTCTCTCACAGAAAATCGACGTGAAGTAACAGTGTTTGCATTGTTGCGTTTCGTTCGGCCAGTGAGAACGCCGGAGGCCCATCTCCCTTTCCCTCTCACCTCCCCTCCCCCTTCCCTTCCCCTCGCCCCAAACACAAGCTGGCAACGCACTTGCGACTCCTTTGGTGTTGCAATTGTCTATGGACGGTGGTGATCACTTAACATCAGGTGACACATCTGTTCGTTTGCGTTGTATGATTAAAAAAAAAATTGATTTCAATTCTTTCAGTGTTATATAGCGCATTTATCGAGGAAGGTTATATGATATATCATCACGACCAATAGAACCGAAGCACTAATGAAGAATGTTTCAAAATCGGGGGTTTTTTCTCTTGAGAGCTTCCGTTGTCGTGTTAGCGTTAGCCCAAAGTAGCAATTCCACGCGGACAAAGTCGCGGGCAGAGGCTAGTATAACATACATTTCTGCTAAAGTATATTGTGACATTTGTTACAATTTATCATATTTCATTTCACAACATCTTTATCAATTTGGGTAATTCAGAACGAATACATTTTGTCATCAATTAATTTTAATTCCCATAATCCACTTTCAATACTTATATTAAAATCGTATAAACGTCAAATCAACAGAGATGAAACTACAATAGCTCTAAGTTAAAACAATTTAAAAATGCCTTCTGCTTTCCTTTATCTCATCCCGGGACAGGGTCCGCCTTTCTATTTAATTTACTGTATTTTGTTCACCTTTAGGAACTCTGATGTAAATTTCGTGTGAATGTGTAAAGCTGGTATGAATATTCCGAAAATCGTCTGTTTTAAGAGTAACCGCTCAAAGTGCATATTTCAATTTTCAGAAAATTCAATTAACTTATGTTAAAAAACAAAATAATAATGATATAGTATAGAGTTAAAATATATTATTATATGTTAATTATTCAAACATGCGGTTTATACTGTGTACATACGATAATCGTGTATTTAAGGACAATAAATTTCAATAAATACAGATGTACTCTATTTGGCTTTCTTACTTTATATGTTTTATTCAAGGTAAATTATACGAGTGACCCCGATACTAAATAATATATTTCTTTTGAGTTTATGCGATGAATGTAATCTTTTGTATGTTGTGTTATCCATTATTATCACGAACAATTTTGAAATTATAAGAGCTACTAAAAGATGTTTCGGTGATCAAATCGGAACTATATACTTGCAAATAAAAACTGTAGGTAACTAATTAGTGAGTGAACTATTATCGTAATTCAGAAGAATGTGGGAGCTTTTGGCAGGATCTTGGAATATCATGTAGTGGATCTTATATTTTATTCATAATCTTGTATTATTTGGCACTATATTTTGTAATATTGGTGGTATTTTACGTAGTTTGGTTATTATGCACAGGTGAAGTGGATAGATAATAAAACCGAGCATGGATTCAGACTTCCCACAGAAACTCCCTGGAAAATTCTAACAAGACGGCCACCAACTTGTACTACTTGTACACTACACTACTACACTACACTTGTACCTAATATCATAACCTACTCGACAATGTCAGTAATAATCTACGAGAAGATTGGCTGTCAAAAATAAAACAAAGAAAAAATAGAATGTGATATTATTATTAAACCTTGTCTATTAGATCTCTGCATTTTGCGGATATGTTTAATCTATCTATATTAATATATAAAGCTGAACAAACAAACAAACAAACAAACAAACAAACTCTTCAGCTTTATATATTAATATAGATAGATTAAACATATCCGCAAAATGCAGAGATCTAATAGACAAGGTTTAATAATAATATCACATTCTATTTTTTCTTTGTTTTATTTTTGACAGCCAATCTTCTCGTAGATTATTACTGACATTGTCGAGTAGGTTATGATATTAGGTACAAGTGTAGTGTAGTAGTGTAGTGTACAAGTAGTACAAGTTGGTGGCCGTCTTGTTAGAATTTTCCAGGGAGTTTCTGTGGGAAGTCTGAATCCATGCTCGGTTTTATTATCTATCCACTTCACCTGTGCATAATAACCAAACTACGTAAAATACCACCAATATTACAAAATATAGTGCCAAATAATACAAGATTATGAATAAAATATAAGATCCACTACATGATATTCCAAGATCCTGCCAAAAGCTCCCACATTCTTCTGAATTACGATAATAGTTCACTCACTAATTAGTTACCTACAGTTTTTATTTGCAAGTATATAGTTCCGATTTGATCACCGAAACATCTTTTAGTAGCTCTTATAATTTCAAAATTGTTCGTGATAATAATGGATAACACAACATACAAAAGATTACATTCATCGCATAAACTCAAAAGAAATATATTATTTAGTATCGGGGTCACTCGTATAATTTACCTTGAATAAAACATATAAAGTAAGAAAGCCAAATAGAGTACATCTGTATTTATTGAAATTTATTGTCCTTAAATACACGATTATCGTATGTACACAGTATAAACCGCATGTTTGAATAATTAACATATAATAATATATTTTAACTCTATACTATATCATTATTATTTTGTTTTTTAACATAAGTTAATTGAATTTTCTGAAAATTGAAATATGCACTTTGAGCGGTTACTCTTAAAACAGACGATTTTCGGAATATTCATACCAGCTTTACACATTCACACGAAATTTACATCAGAGTTCCTAAAGGTGAACAAAATACAGTAAATTAAATAGAAAGGCGGACCCTGTCCCGGGATGAGATAAAGGAAAGCAGAAGGCATTTTTAAATTGTTTTAACTTAGAGCTATTGTAGTTTCATCTCTGTTGATTTGACGTTTATACGATTTTAATATAAGTATTGAAAGTGGATTATGGGAATTAAAATTAATTGATGACAAAATGTATTCGTTCTGAATTACCCAAATTGATAAAGATGTTGTGAAATGAAATATGATAAATTGTAACAAATGTCACAATATACTTTAGCAGAAATGTATGTTATACTAGCCTCTGCCCGCGACTTTGTCCGCGTGGAATTGCTACTTTGGGCTAACGCTAACACGACAACGGAAGCTCTCAAGAGAAAAAACCCCCGATTTTGAAACATTCTTCATTAGTGCTTCGGTTCTATTGGTCGTGATGATATATCATATAACCTTCCTCGATAAATGCGCTATATAACACTGAAAGAATTGAAATCAATTTTTTTTTTAATCATACAACGCAAACGAACAGATGTGTCACCTGATGTTAAGTGATCACCACCGTCCATAGACAATTGCAACACCAAAGGAGTCGCAAGTGCGTTGCCAGCTTGTGTTTGGGGCGAGGGGAAGGGAAGGGGGAGGGGAGGTGAGAGGGAAAGGGAGATGGGCCTCCGGCGTTCTCACTGGCCGAACGAAACGCAACAATGCAAACACTGTTACTTCACGTCGATTTTCTGTGAGAGAGTGGTACTACCCCGGACGAGCCGACCCATTCACGCTGAAACCAGTAGTAGCATCAGCGTGGCTCTACCACCTACCAAATTCAAATCGGACCAGTAGTTCCTGAGTCTAAGTAGTAGACCTGAGATTAGCGCGTTCAAGCAAACAAATTCTTCAGTATAAAAGTATAGATAAGTGTATTCCAGTGTTAGACTTGAAACGTCACAAACTCACAAACTTTACCTCTTTATAATATTAGTATAGAAGTATATATAGGATATATATAGGTAGTAGTAGTAGGTAGTAGTAGTAGTAGGATATGTATAGGTATATATGGTAGGATATTTTTATAATCAGGGCGGGACAACGTCTGCCGAGCCCGCTAGTTATATCTATATATTAATACGTGAAGCCTAAATTTTGTATCCCTTTTTAACGGAATTGGGCAAACGGATGAACGTGAAATTTGGCATAGTTAAAGTTTATATGGAGGAGAAGTGCAGAAAGTTATTTATTTTATATAAAATGCATTAGAAGTACATTAAATTAATTAAAATATGCATTACTCACACTACTGCTTCAATTTTACACAACATATACACACATGTAAATAAAAAAGACATTTTGACATCTGTCAATAAAGGACTTAAAAAA
>MU158707.1:876106-907450 GCA_015888305.1 Antheraea pernyi
TTTTATTTCTAATTTTTTATTTGTTCTCTATTACGTATTATAAAAATAAAGTTTGTGTATGTACAATTAAAATAACAATTTTTTGATGAATGGATATGGCTACAACTGACCAAAATAAAATGTCTTTATACTTTGTCTATATTTTTATATTAGTATATTTTCTCTGTTTGTTTGTTTGTTGCGGGTAATCTCCAAAACCGCTGGACCTATTTTAACGGGAAATTTACTTTTTACTGCCAGATAGCCGAAATTATAGCAGTTGACATATTCTATTTTATTTGTCCGCGGTTTCGTCCACATGGCTATTTCCAAAATGGTTGGACCGATTTTCACGGGACTTTCACTGGAAGATAACTCACCTTATAAGAAGTAACTTAGACTATTTTATTTTGTTTCTCAAGACTTCGTCCGCTTATATCCTTCTATTTCCTAATTGATTGGACCGACTTTCATGGGGTTTTTACGAGAAGATAACTAGCGGCCTCGGAAGACGTTGTCCCGCCCGGATAATAAAATTAAAACCTTGACAAATTATACCTAAACCGTCCCCTAAAATAAAAGATTTTAGATACATTGTTCGATAATGTATAGCTTATAATTTTCATTACTTTCTTATATACTGTTAGTGAGCACTGAGTTTGGTATATAGTAGGTTGAAGTTCCAGGTATGTTGCTGATGATAAACCCCATCCCATTCGATATACTATTTGCATTATATTAAAGTAATGGCATCCCGCCTTAATGATAAGTTTCACTCTAATGCTAATACATTTTCGCATGCAGCGCAACTTATAATTCACCGCAAAGTTGACTCATGACTTCTCGTAGCGTCTGGAGCCTTCATAAGTGAGACTTATGTTAAATTGCGCTACAGATTGTAAGTCTCAGAAACCTGCTAGTGTATGTATATAGGGTTACGTTAACATCTGAATATAATCTGACTTGCAAATGCAAAGTAGCGTCTATTCTAATATAATGATGGTTTTCCGCAAAGTAACGCCTTCTTCAATCAAATATAATCTGACTTAACAATGTAGTCCAAAATGGTGGTAGATAAAGCCGAGGACATAGAGGTAGGTAAAGTTCCGTCATGATTATAATAGCGGCACGCTAAGATGGCTGTTTTGACTCATTACAATAGTAACGTGAAATGTCGATTTATTTTCGACAAAAATATAATTAAATGCTGCTTTGCTTTGTGTTAAATATTACCGTAAGTTTGCCGGAGATGGTAGTCTTCGAATTTTGAATAATATAAATGCCGAGTTGTGCTGTACATAAGTACACTAATAATTATGATCCATTAAGGATTCTGTTAAACAACGTTGTTTTATGTAATTAAAAACAATAAAAAAGTTTGTTCGCAAGACCATATTATATAATAGTAGTTAGATAGATATATATAGTACATAGTTATGCGATTAATTTTATGACTAAATACACATCACTATTGACAATAATGAACAACAATGTACGCCTTCAAATGTAGTTATCAATTTATACTAAACTACGTGAGCGGAAAAATGCCAAAACGGCCATCATAACGTGCCGTTATTATAGCAAAAGAAAATATGCATACGTCTAGTTTTACATTACGTGCTAGGGTTTAGTTAAAATGTTAATTTAAATAAATCAACCCTTCCGCAAACGTTCGGGTTTATTATGAAAATCGAACTTGTTTTACGACGCCAATTCTATGCACGCTATTACAGACTTACCCTTGCCACTTTCTACATGATATTCAATTAGTGTAAGAGATTACACTATCGCCACTAGATGGTATTTTAGTAAGTGTTGTTAATAATAAATACAAGAAATAATAACAAAACCATGCGGAACCACGTAGCACAGCTAATCTATACTTCTATGCTAATATAAAGCTGAAGAGTTTGTTTGCTTGAACGCGCTCATCTCAGGAACCAGGAGGACCAGTAGGGTCCGATTTGAAAAATACTTTCAGTGTTAGATAACTCATTTATCGAGGAAGTGAGGAGGAGGAGGTATTCTAGGACTTCATGGTCATATTTGACATATAAAATAATAATATTAAAACAAATAGTAATAAACAACCAAGAAAACCTAAGTTAAAGTTTGTTCTGAAACTTACGAGAGCTACAAACGTGTAAATAAAATAATAAACCTAAGTGCAATGACTGGTGCCAAAAGCTACAATGGGCGACCCGGAGTTAATAGCTTTCGATAGTAAAACGGGCAATAAACCCTTTTGTATTGTTCCTGACGTTGCCACGTTCACTTTCAAATGAAAGTGAAATCACCCAACGGTCATTGACATTGATGGTGGTAGAGCCACGCTGAAACTATTACTGGTTTTAGCATGAATGGGTCGGCTCGCCCGGGGTGGTACCACCTTCTCATAGAAAATCGACGTGAAGTAACAGTGCTTGCATTGTTGCGTTTCGTTCGGTCAGTGAGAGCGCCGGAGACCCACCTCCCCTCTCCTCTCCTCTCTCCTCTCCTCTCTCCTCTCCGTCTCAGTCACCTGGTATATCATCACACTGAGACTAATAAGAGTGAAAACCAAATGTAGGATGTTTCAAAATCGTTTTTCTGTTGAGAGCTTTCGCTGCGTGTTAGCCCAAAATAACTATTCCACGTGGACAAAGTCGCGGGCGGAAGCTTGTCTTATATGAAATACTGAACAGCGTGCAATAATAATACCGCTATTACAATTGCAGGGCCACTGTTATATCGACTTTAATTTTAATTTATTTATAAAATTGATGGTCACGAATTCAGCACAGAAAAGTTTAATAAGAAACCATTAATTTTATAATTGCACCAAACGGTAAATACTAACATAAATACATGATGGTTTTCACGACATTTTTTTTATTATTTTTAAGTGTCACAAAGTAAAATATAAAAATTGTATGATAAAAAAATAAACCAGATTGAATTTTTTGCCTTTTCTTCTCGATGGCTGGGTAGTTTCTTGAACTGGTGGTAGTTTTGACGCTCATAAGCGCCATCTCAGGGCTTAAATTTAATAATATATGATTGTATATGATTTAAAATTATTAATAATGTTTTCTGAATCTACATATAAAATAGACAAAATAGTTCAGTATCTTGATCCTCTGTTTTTCATCTGTTTATAAGTATATGCAATATACTCAACTCAACCCACTCAACATACTTTAGGTATATCAAAAAAGTTTTTATATTCTAATTTAGTAAGTGATTTGTTGTAAATTTGAAGTAGTAAGAAGTTGCATTTTATTGTTGCTTTTAGCTCGGAAAATATTTATTTCTTTTTTGGTAAACTACTTGTTAATTATTTTAAAAATAAGTACATATGTAAATAAAACAAACAAGTATTTTCAGCATATCTAGATAAATCCAAGTCATATATTTTGTTGATATAAATGAGAAACGACAAGGGTCTAGGCATGAATCCTTGCGGAAAACCGAATGTTATTGATTCAGTAGTACCATTAGGTACTTTCACTATTTCTATCGGCGTCTTCTACGACAAAGATACAATTTTTACGGGATGTAAGTAGTTTTTTTTTAAAACAGTGATATGTAACTTTGATGATATAATTTATGATTTATCATATATTAAACGTTTTTTTTTTTATCGTAGCACGTCAAAGTGACTTTACTGTGCCTGATGGTGAGCACAGTATAATCTAAAAACAATGGCGACCACCGAGAGACACACTATCCCTCACCGGTCGCCGCTGTCATGCCGGCTTGCATAAATGTCTCTTCACGTTACGCTTGAAGGACCCCATATTATAGGAAGGAGGGAACACACTGGCCGGGAGATTGTTCCACAGCTTCACGGTACGGCAGATATAAGAAGTTGGGAACTTTTTAGTTCGTGCCCAGATAGGATTTACCGTAAGTTTAATGAATATTTTAAAAGCTATTTGCTTCTTATATTGCTTCTAATGTTAGTAACTAAGGTTAACTCAAAGGGAGCTTAATGTTTTACGAAAATCATATTGTTCGTCACAAATAAATTTTATTTAGGTAGGATACGAAAAATGTGTTTTTTAGAGATTTTGTATGTCAGGAAGTATCGAAATTAAAAGGTTATTACCTTTGGCGTCTTGATAATTTAATCTACAACAACACTTTTATGTTATTATAATTTTGCTGGTGAAAAATTCGCTTCAAGAGATGCTTGTGAAAATCGACTGCCTCAACTTTACGCCAACCGGAACTAGGGCTTTTATGAGAGAGGCATAATGATATTACCTACAAAATAGCAAAAAGTTATCGAACAAAACGGCGCATATTTGACCTAAATTGGTTCATTCTAACTATGGTAATTAAAGCCTACAATTTCATGCAAAAATAATGACGCATGGGTATAAGTAGATGATATTTATTATATTACCTTTATTCATTGTACAGATTCATGTCTAAAAACATGGTAATTTTATTCTAGCAGCTTTTTGTTTAAAATATACATACGTATTCATTACGTGATTTCAACATTTGCAGGTTAAGAAGCTTGTCAGAGCAACAATTTTAAAATAAATAAAAACCTATGGTAATATCTATTACAAGTTAAATAAATAAATAAATCTTTCACGTTGGCTAAATGACAGTGATTATTGCATAATAAATAAAATACATTTATATCTCATTAATATAAAATACCGGCTTTGTCCGCGGTTTCGTACCTGTTTTTTGTGTAGTAATAATTTCCGACTTGTTGATTTATTTTTTATGTACCAAATTTTATACATAACTAGTTCTTAAATGTTATCGCATTAAAACCTATTTTTCGATTTTTAAAAGTATCATATATGTCATAGTGGGAGCATCCAGCAGTCGAAATTAACACATAAATTCGAATTATTCGAATGATTCGAATTATCATAAGTGTTTGCTAACACCGCCATCTATTATTTTAATCTATATAGGCAATGTGTTGTTAATGCACTTGTATTTAATTATTGTAGGATTCTGTAATAAAAATATGCGTTACTATTTATGTGTTAATTTCTAGAGTATTCTATTAACGTCGGCATTACATATACGAATACTTCCCTTATAAACAGACATTTTTTAAACGTCATATTTTATGTTAATTAACTTAATTAGCATAAAAATATGCATACAGAACTAATGATATATTAATAAAAGTGCTCGACCGGTGGTCGAAGATCGACCGTAGAGAAAAAAAACTTTTATTTTTTTTTATTGATAACAATAAAGCTCGTCAATAGCTACAAAATAGTTAAAACAATGAAGAAAATCGGCTGAGAAATCGAGGAGGGAGATGTTCTTAACCATTTTCCCACTGCCTATTTATATACAGATATATCACGTGTTATTAATATAGTCACGTGTAGCTTCAGAATATTGTAACCTCCTCGATAGTTATTTCAGAAGCCCCTTAGTTGTGTTTTACAACAGCTCTGTAGGGAAGCATTAGGTGCAGTATTAATTTCGACACCCTGCCTGGCATTAGTGGTAAGTGTAGCAGCCCATTAATGTTTCTTAGAGTTTTGATGATACATTTTCCATGCCCACAAACAATCGAAACATGGGTATATCAAGTGTAAAGTAAATAATACCAAATAATCCGTTTTCAGGAAAGAATGTCATTGGAATTGATAGTAACATGGGTTGAAACCTTTATGAATAATGTATCGACTAAGACAGTAGTGTTTTTGTTTATGTTCTCATATAGTGCTTGTAATTTATCTTCATTTAGAAAACCTAGTAACTGTGTTTTTGTATTATTATCTGAAAGAAAAAGTAGGTTATCGGAATACGTAGTTCGTCTATTTGATTGATTAAGCAAATTTCTCCGTGTAATGATAGTTTGTAGGATTTATAGATTTTTATATATATATATGAAGGTAAGAGACAAAATTACTATTTATATAATAACTTGGTAATGTTGTATATTGGATATGAAAATAATATTTCAATTATTTATATACAACTAGCTGACATGGCCAAGCATTGCTGTCGCTTCGTTATTATAAGTTAAATTTAAATTGTGATAAAGTATTTGGTATTATGGAGGAATGACTTTGCCTATTTAGTCTGCCTGTTTATTTAAACAGGAATTTAAAAAAGAAATTCAAAATTGAAGTATGGCGCCATCTATGAGATACCTATAACAGTTGGTCCTACAGTTTTCTATCAACAAACTAATTTAAAGCGCCATCTTTTTGAGACTGATGAAACTTGTAATTAATAACAATAATCAACATTGACAATAATTTAATGTTTAATTAAAAATATTGAGGCAATTAATCGTAATATAAATCATCCTATCTCTCAAGTTGGACCTAATGGAACTTCAAATTATACATAAATGCCAACTTTTATGAAGATCGGTTGAGTAGTTTCGGAGTTCATCGTGAACAATCATCATGACACTGGACTTTTGTATATTTAGATATAGAAGAGACACACTACACCATTGACATCTATACTAATATTATAAAGAGGTAAAGTTTGTGAGTTTGTAAGTTTGTGACGTTGTAGGGTGTAATCTCAGGAACTACTAAACCGATTTTGAAAATTCGTGTATCAATAGAAAGCCACGTTATTTGTGAGTGTCATAGGCTATATATCATCACGCTAAGACTAATAGGAGCGGAGCAACAATGAGAAATGTTTTAAAATCGGAGTTTTTATCCTTTTGAGAGCTGCCGCTGCGTCTTACCCCAAAATAACTATTCCACGCGTACGAAGTCGCGGGCAGAGGCTATTAATTAATTATATTATTATTATAATATTATAAAGTGGTAAAGTTTGTGAGGCTGTAGGAGGTAATGTCTGGGGAGTCGGAGAAAAAATGGACAAACGAAAACGTTTATTACGAACGCTGCCTTAGCGATGAGAGATATATGATTGAGTTCTAGAAAAAAGTTGTAGCTTGATAATGCCTATTACCGCCCAACGAAGTGGGCACGGGTCAGCTAGTATATGCATAAAGACAAAACAATAAATACAAAAGTGATGCAACATACATAATTCAAAAATAAGCTTTTATATGTTGCCAGTTAATACGATTAAGTACAACAGTTAATAGAAGAGAGATACAAGAGCCGTGGTGGTTGAGTTGTTATGAAATACCGATTTAGTATACACTGTTCCCATTATTAACATTTTTTTTCACTCATTTATCAATATCCAATATCGGACGTTGATCAAGGAAATGCCCTTAAGAAAGTGAAGATTTATGAAGTATATGTTATACACTTTCTTATTCTTATAGTACGTATTATCAAGATATTGGAATCGTGCCTTCTTTTGGATAGAGGTTTTTTCATAGAGGCTGGTCATATATGAAGTGGTATTTTTAAATGAGGCATCTATGTTATATTACCTAGCCATTATATCGTTAAATATAAGAAGTCAATTTTTAGAGAATAAATACTCTTTAAAAATCCTATCTGTATCTAAAAAAGTGCGTGTGTACAAAGTAGACATGTCAGAAGTGAAACTTCTTTGGCGAACTAATTTATAAGTCTTTTTTATATTTATACAAATTTAAAACTTTAGATTTCCGAGACTTGAAAAATAGATAAAAATCTGCGTTTACTGCAAATGACGTCACTTCCGTTGCATACCTGCGTGACGTTGTTACATCTGTAAAAATTTTACCCGCATGCGCCTAAGGAAGTTTCACTTCAATAATGTAACAGGCGATCTAATTGTTGAGCTTGAAGCAATTTTCCAGCTAAGGTACTGGGAACGAAAGGAAAAACATTTACTTCGTTTAGCATATAAGAAAACTAAATAACTTAAAATTAATTCTTACAATATTTTAGAAATGTATAATTTAGATGTATGAGTTTCTTATATAAATATTAGATATGGTTGAAATAAATCTACATTGCATTAAGACTTAGAAAAATCAATTAAATGTAGTTTCTGCCAAATATGACATTGAAAAAGAATTGTAAATAAAATATGAAGGTTGGTATAAATTGTACCATCAGTGGTTCTAAAAATAATAATAGCTTAGGAGTGGCTTACTATGACGCTAATAAAAATATTGCTGCGGGTTATAAGATAACTGAAGATATGTCAGTTATGGCATTGGAACTTTATGCAATAGCATATGCCATTAAAAATCAAATTAAAAGACTTGTGATTTTAACGGACAGCAAAAGTGCACTTCAGCACCTGATTCGATGTGCCAATAGTCATAAGGGCGTATCAGTAGCATATGTTATTTTTAACCATATTTTTAAGCAACAGTTTGACAATCAGTCAATGATTGTTCAATGGATTCACTGTTGGCATTAAGGGTAATGAAGCGGCTGACCGTATTGCAAAATTAGGATCGACGCACGGTACATTCAAAGAGGTTAAACTTAATTATTGGGAAATATTTCCAAAATTGAAAGAAAGGTTTTATAATAATTGGAAAGAACATTTTGATGAAAGAAGTAAGGAAAAAGGTATCTGTTATAAAACAATACAGTGTCAGCCTCTTCATATACCGTGGTTTAATGAATTTGACCTAAACCGACAATATGTTAAGGTAGATTTAAAACTCCCTTCGGAGCACTATCCATCGAGAAGTTGTGCATATTTAATGAGGAAAGCGGAATCTCCTAATTGTGATGTATGCAGTAATATTGAGGATGTGCATCACTTGATGATGGAGTGTGCTAAGAATCGCATCGAAAGAGAGTCGTTGATGAGTAGTATGAAAAGTTGCCAGAACATAGGTATTTGTCACAGCTGAACCCTGTTTAGGTGAAGCTAAGATGCTGTATGACCTGGTAATGATACCTGATCTGCGACTCTCATGATAGAGCTAGAAGGATTGGGGAACAATGAGGCTGATATGTTCTGTAGAATAAAAGCCCCTAAATAATTATAATAATAACGCGTTTTTTTTATAATAAATAATCAAGTAATAGCAAAGATATCTTAAATACTCGCCGTTTCAAACATATATTCGTACCAATTTTCACGACGATCGGTTAAAAGATACAAAAGTCGATTGCTACAGTGTTATCTAATGGCGATTTATAGTAAAATGTATAGCATAGAAGCCTTAAAAGTGATTAGCTGAACGGTGTTGGAATTTATCAATCTGAGATATACACCTACTTGTATATACTGGTGTTTGCCCAGTGTTCAAAATTCGACCATAATTATTATATATTTAAGTTTCAATTTTACTGACGTTTTTTTGACAAACAGTATGCACATATTGTATTTGTAGATTTATAATGTAAGCCACCGACTTGTCGATGATAAGGAAAAAAAGAACTGTTTCCAAAATTTTTTTTGATTACGCACAAATTTATTGAAAGCATACAAATTCGTCAATAACACTACTAAACAAAAAAAAAAGAAAATCAGTTAACTATTACAGGAGAAAAGGACTCTTAACTGTTTTGTTTACTCCTATTTGTGTATAAAAGAGAGTGATCGCCTAATTTCGAAATTCGATTAACATTTATATGCATATTATTATCTGTATTCAGTGTTCTACAAACATAGTACATTAGAGACGTAAGAAACGTGGAGTATGACGAATTAGAGTTTATGAATAAAACCTTAAATTCTTCGATAATATGTAGAAAAAGACTATATCCAACACGTTGATAGCCATTGAACAAAAAAAAACCGCTTTGTCTTCACATATTATAAAATACTACCTGACCCGGTCATGCGTTGTTGTGGCTAAGTTATTATATCATTACATATTAATAAGAATTCATAATTATTAATATGACCAATAAACATCACTTAACTAACACGCAGTGGAAGCTCTCACAAGGAAAACGATTTTGAAACATTCTTCATTGGCGCTCCGCTCTTATTGGTGTTAGCATGATGATATCTAACCTATAGCCTTCCTCAATAAACGAGCTCTATAATACTGAAACAATTTTTCAAATCTGACTAGTAGTTCCAAAGATTAACCCCTACAACATCACAAACTCACAAACTTTACCTCTTTATAATATTAGTATAGATAGATAAAATTGTCAGGTCAGCTATGTGCTCATATGTAAGTATATATGATCATTAGGTTAAAAATAAACCTACTTAGCGAAATGGGCAATTTGATTACGCATGATAAAATGAAACAACGACAAGAATTACGAGAACGGTGTCATTAACTTCAACATAGCAACTAAGCGGTAATTAATTTTCAAACCTAAAAAGCAGCTTCGGTTGGAATTACCAACTTAATATAATTTCTTATTGCTTTTTATAACCGAATTTAGGTTAAAGTAACTAATCTCGATAATTTTTATATCTGAATATAATCAAGTGTACAATAATTAAGTGTAGTCAAAAATGATAACATAGTAAGTTTATAAAATCGATAAGCTTATGAATAAGGGATATATTATAATACTTGTAGGTAATTTTTTGAGATTACGTGGTAGAGCTACGCTGAAGCTATTACTGATTTCAGCATGAATGAGTCGGCTCGTCCGGGGTAGTACCACCCTCTCACAGAAAATCGACGTGAAGTAACAGTGCTTGCATTGTTTTGTTTCGTTCGATCAGTGAGAGCGCCGGTGGAACATCTCCCTTCCGTTTCCCTCTCCTTTCCCCCCTCCCCACATTCCGCCTAAACACAGGCCGGCAACGCACTTGCGACTCCCCTGGTGTTGTTAGTGTCTATGGACGGTGGTGATCACTTAACATCAGGTGACCCACCTGTTCGTTTGCCGCCGATGACATAAAAAAATAGGCTACTGATTTGCAAATTGGCCTGTTATGTTTTTTTATACCTAGTCGGGTCATGAGTTCTTCCACAAATTTATTATTTTCTATTTTCGAAACTGGCCAGATATACTCGTACTTCGAATAATTTTGAAAATAGAACGTTTGCACTTTCCGAAAATAAAAATAAAAGTAAAAGTAATTTTTACTAATTTTCAAAGACGAAGAAGCTTCTATATAATATTTAATAAAACAATTCTATGTTATCTAATAAATAAAATTAGTCTAAAGAAATTGTGGGTATTATGTGTATTTAAATATAGCAACTTTGTAAGATTTGTTCTTAAGTAAAATACCACACGTTTAATTTTCTTAGAAACACGCAATTGTCTTGCACGGGTATGTATAATTAATCGAACAGTTGGTACAAAGTTGAAAAAAAAAACATACACAGACTAATACAGAGAATGGATGGAATTTTCCTGTTTCGGAAAATTACTGAAAACATTCTCTTGGCAGTATTCACATCTAACAAGACTTAGACACTTTGAAGAATTCCTCTTTTTTAATTTGTACTGTCTTTACTTGTAGCGGGTTTCGTTTTTTTACACTTTTTTCTTCAATTTTGTGTAGTTCCTAAATTTTATTTAGTTTATTTTTCTAATCTAATAACACGTTATTTTTATTTAGTATACATCCAATTTAATATGAGAAAAACAGACTAATCCAAAGTAAATAATACAAGAATCATTGTTTTGCTAATATCATTTCCAAATATTATAAAACAAAATCTTCTGCCACGTATGTCTGTCTGTCTGTCTGTCTGTCTGTCTGTCTGTTCGCGATAAACTCAAAAACTACTGAACGGATTTTCTTATGGTTTTCACCAGTAGATAAAGTGATTCGGGGGGAAGGATAAGGTATATAAATTATCAAGTTTTTTTTTAATTATCAGGTCGGGACAACGTCCATCGTGACCCGCTACTTTTATTAAAAACTAGCTGATACCCTCGATTCGTTTGCATTTTTTCGTATCGTTCGTATGTTAATAATATATTTTATGAATCAAGGAATCGTATAAGCATCGAACCGCTTACCCCACTTCTCTACGACATGTAAGTGTTTACTTACTATATACTATTAATATAATAAGTACTTACTTAATCGCTAAAGGCGTAGTTCTTATAAAATGCTGCTTCTTTAACCTTTTGGTAACTTTATATTACATTTTTTTTAACTATCATAGGAGGCAAACGAACAGATGGGTCACCTGATGTTAAGTGATCACCGTCGTCCATAGACACTAGCAACACCAGGGAAGTCGCTAGTGCTTTGCCAGCCTGTGTTTGAGGGTATGGGGGGAAAAAAAGTGGAGAGGAGAGGGTTGGGGAGTTGGGCCTCCGGCGCTCTCACTGACCGACCGAAACTCAACAATGCAAGCACTGTAACTTCACGTCAGTTATCTGTGCGAGGGTGGTACTACTCCGTAAATGAAGCTATTGCGCAATTTTCTAAATAGGGACCAAGTTTGTAAGAAGCAAAACAATAAAGAAAAGTGATTAAATCATAACCAGTGGTTTTCGAGTGATGCACGTACAATTGCAGATCTCTATCATTTTATTCATATAAAAATATTAAATATAATATATAAACAGTAGTTTGTATTATTACAGCAGTTATTCACAGTCTAGTACTCAAACATAGGGGATCATTATCAGGAATATTCTCAGCGTGATATTGGATTATAGTCTGATTTAAAGAGCTCCCAGAAAAAAAAATTGCATTTGAATGGTGACATCAGGGCTGTAGCTAGAGTCGGATTTGAGGTAACAGCATTGGTAACAGGTAGGGGGGAAGTAAAATATTTATCATAATTGATCTGCCCTCGAATGTAACAAACTGTGGTATGTTCGGAAAAATTTAGATATCGCTACAAATTTTTTATCTCAAACTATGAACAAATTAATTACAATAATTTATCTTACTTTTTGGTATTTTTAAGGTAGGGCATTGCACCACAATGCATCCCCCTAGCTACGGCCGTGGGTGACATGCATACGTTTTGGAATATTATTTGTAAGTTTGTATCCACTGCATAGCTGACCAATCAAACCCCCTGCAACTTCATCATATATTTATAACACATGTATCTACTTATATTATATTTATAAAAAGTAGAGAAGTGTACATGTATTCTAACGTATGTAGGAGTTTTCGGGCGCTTACATTGAAGGCGCTGGGTAAATCTTATGACATACGAGTACATAACAATAATTTACTACAGGATTGTACATCTTAAAAATTCCTACAGAAAAGTTCGCGATGGTATATATTTCTCTTCTTAAGTATAGTATCTCTTAACTTAGTAACTATTCTTACTTTTTACATATTATTATTAAATAATTGCTTATCTATGACACTATTTTGATCACCATGGTATTAACGCTTATCAAATGAAATATTTTATGTTAGAAATTTAATATAGATAGAAATTTACCTTTACAGCGTATTATTTGCCTATATATTTTGGAAGATATCACAGCTTTTAAATTATGCGCAAGAACATAGGCTAAAGACTCACGAAGCGGTTTTTACACGCGTCCGCCGCGATTGTGGGTCTGCAGTTTCTGTAGAATGCAGATATATATGTAAAAAATTAAACCATATCTCACGACGCGTTTTAAGCCCGCGGTATGCGCAGTTGCTTTCGGGTCCCGCTGCACCGGCGGCCAACTTGTAGAATCGTGCGGACCGCGGTCACCCGCAGCATCGGCGGGTTGCACCCACGCGCTCTGCGGTCACCCGCAGCATCGGCGGGTTGCACCCACGCGCTCTGCGTTCGGTTGACCTGGCGGTCTGGACCTCAACTAATCGTTTAACCTCTCAATTTGTAACCGCTCGTTTTGCGATCATCGCCTACCATGTTTGCGGGCGATAATCTCAACCGCAACGGTTGCGTAACCGCGCAAATAACCGGTCTCGTTAGTGAAGAAAAAAAAAACCGCAGTTCCACAACCGCGGCGGACATTGGAGAAAATCGCTCCATCAGTTCTTAGCCTTAAACTTCTTATCGCTAGAACATGTATATTATTATTTGAAATGACATTTTTCGACCCATTCAATGACGTTATAAAGGAATACTAAAGAAGCAGGACAGAACGTGGTAAGTGAATAAGGGGAATTAAGCATAATAATAATATAAATATTAATGTTTGTTTGAATTGATAGTGAGGCTTCATCGGTTACTTATATGTCTTTATTGTTCACGAGTTTCATGGAATTACGTCGTGATTCAGAGAGAACCTTGTCTTTCAACGATATTTATTTTATGGATAATAAAATGTAATGGTTTTCAGAATAGCGACTCGCACAGGGGACTTTTGTGGGTCGATGAGATTTGGAATACTATACCTTCCTTATTGAGTTATTGCAGTTTTTAAATACTATTACATATGATTTATTTTTTAGTATTCAAACCTACTTGAAGTTTTTACTGTTCTAATTATAATAACTTATTCATAAAATTATAGATTGTTTATGTATGATTTTTAAAGTAATATTTATGAGACGGTGGTATCTGTCGAGCGATTTTTGAAAATCTATTTTATCTATCTATTGAAAATCGTTGTCGTCATACCTGCTTTTCATCTCAACACGGTTTACGCCGGACGTTTATTGTTCCGAGCTTTTGGGACGCACTGAAGCGAGCGATTGTGACGGCTTTTTCATTCATCGTAAGTACGGCTGTTGTCCCGATCTTATATAGGTGGCATACCAGCCCGCTTTCATTATTTCATGGTTTTGCAAAGTACAGAAATCAAGTACCTTACTTTATAAAGTAATTGCATATCTAGAGGACACTAAACTCAAGATTTCACAAGAGTGCAATGTACTAGTCTGGCATCATGAGTATTTAAATCCTTTATTTGGTGATTTGATATTTAATGTCCATTAAAGTCATATGAGCTCGTAAGAATATACGTATAAACAAATTTTAATCTAAGGGCGTAATTTAAATCTGTGATACTACTAAGATATTCATTAAATTTGATTAATTGAATGCTATACTAAAAGGTAATTTTGATCTACATTAAATATCCAACTTAACTATCATATTTGATTAATAATAATTGTTGCTATATTGGTGTGTGCAGCGTGCAGTGGAATGCAGTCATTTTTACAAAGATAACAATTTTAACCATTAGATATTTAAATCATTATTTTGTTATTTATAGTACATAATTATTTTAAGTTTTTTTCCAAACGAATGACTCGTACTTTGAAGTTGACTTTTGTCCTCTAAGTACCTGTTTATACAATTAAATAACATACAGACTGATTTTTTGCATGTCCGCACCGAATTTATAACGAATAGTTAATACCACAATCATTCTACTGAAATTGGTTGTAGATAGCATAATTATATCGTGATGGTCCAGTGGTTCGACCGGTGAAATATTAATCCGATGTCCGCAGGTTCGAAACGTACCAACGAATTTTTCGGAATTCACTTACATTTACTAATTTAATTTGATGACAATTATGTCGTTTCATGCATTTCAAAATAAGCTCAATACAATTTGAATCGTTCATATAACATGTTGTTTCATTTTTTTAACATTTCCAGATTTTATACACCTAGAACGAAGTTCAAATTTTTTGTAATGAAAATTGAAGAGCTTGAAGAATGGCGTAAAATATTAGGAACGGCTAAAATTATATTTAGCTCATTTTGAAATATGTAACAATACACTTATCGGCTGACGGTGAAAGAAAATATCACATGGAAATCAGAAGCTGACAAAATATTCTTGTAATATCACTGAATGTGGGAAAATATAGAACTGTGGCTTTCTAGATGTTTCAAATCATTAATACGTCGTGAGCTGGCGTGGTAATTATTTTCATACCTTCTTTTGATGATGATGATGAACATAATTATATGTTGATTATTACCCGTTATCGAAAAAAAATATTAATCAATTACTATAAAATACAGGTACGTTATCCCGCCCTGATTATTAAAAAAAATGAATAAGTGTAACCGTCACCCGCGATCGAAGTAAAACTTGTTATTTAAGTTCCGAATTAGCTGATAGATGGCGCTACAGATAATGAAGCTTTGATTTAATTTGTTACTTACTTACATTGTAACCAGATGGCAGCACGGTGGCGTGCCCATATATACATAATTAATTTTATTGTATGATTTTTTTAAAAATATTTGATTGGTTAGTTTTCAAGCTATTTATTGACAGAATCAAAAATATTTAAAAAACCGGATGGTACAGTAACGTGACGCCATATTGCCGTAACGGACTTCCGTTGGATTGTCGTCCAGTTACCTCCTAGTCGCGTCTAAAGAAGCTTTACTTAAAAAATAACCAAATTATATACCTAAACCTTCCTCATGAGTCATTTTATCTACTGGTGAAAACTGCATGAAAATACGTTCAGTAGTATTTGAGTTTATCGCGAACAGACAGACAGATGCGGCAGAGGACTTTGTTTTATAATATGTAGTTATAAATGAAACTGTGTATGAATTCTTATAATCGCAATCCTTATACTTCAATGCGTCTAGTTACGTATGTATGATATATGTATATGATAATGCCATAAATATATTCATAGCATGAGTGTAACTGATCAACAACCTGAGTATTACTTTAGGACACTTATAAGTGTAACTTATTCAAGCAATCACAGTGATGTAATACAAAAAAAAGAAAATGTGAGGACATTTACGAGTTCGCTGACATAACGTTGAGTCATCGGTACAAAAAATATAGTAAAGTTTTTTATTCGAGTACCTATTTCAAATTAAAACTGTCACGTTTAATTAATTGTTTCCGTTTTTCTGAGTAACAACCGTAAATTATCCTGACTCGGTAAATTATGGTTCAGTTATTCCTCTGATGATCTAGCATTATTATCGCTGCCAACTGATGGGCTTATGTAATGTTGTCTAATGCTATTTTTATTAAAAAAATGATGTATTAGCTACGGTAATTTGAAATGTGAAACTGAAGCCACGGTGGTATGTAATAGTACAAAAATCTTTATCTGAAGAAAATGTATTCTCACATATAAATAAGATTGAAGCGTCTTATTTTTTATACGGGATAATTTTCCGATACGGCGAAATCGATTTACAAACTTTTCAAGGAAGACAGAGAACTTTTCAGAGTATTATTTACACTACATATCATTGCGCTTTTGTATACAGGCTAAGCAGGAAAGATAATAATTTAATACTTTATAAGTATCACCGTTTGACCACAATTTCACCTGATGTTAAATGACCATTTAGTCTAAGATGGTAAATACACTAAACCTAGGGCGGGACTGGCTTTTATTTACAGCTGCAGGAAGTTACCAACGAGTGCTTGGTGACAGATTATCAACTTGAGGGTGGTGGATAGTCGGGCAGGCTTAGAGAATCCCTGCCAGCTTGATTTTCTTTAAAGTCATAACAGGCCAACGAACAAGTCGTTCACCTGACGTTAAGTGATCACCACCGTCCATAGACACTAACAAGTCGGGGAGTCGAAAGTACGTAAATGCCAGCTTGTATTTAGGGGAAAGGGAGGGAAGGGGGAGAGGTGGGGAGGTGGGCCTCCGACGCTCTCACTGATCGAACGAAACGCATCAATGCAAGCACTGTTACTTCACGTTGGTTTTCTATGAGAGGGTGGTACTGCCCCGGACGAGCCGACCCATTCATGCTGAAACCAGTAAGTTTCAGCGTGGCTCTACCACCATAAGAAACTATAAATGAAAACAAGATAAAACTTGGAGTTTTCGTGTAAGTCCCGGGACCCAGATTGTGTGATAATCATTTTATTTGGAACGTATCGCCGTGCGAAATAAATCTCATTTTTTTCTGTGACTAATAATCCTTAATGATCGGATGTCTCGATCTTTTTTTTTAATTTAACATATGTTCAGAGCCTAAAAAACAGAATAGTCATTTATTGTTTCTTTGGTCTATGATATACTTATTCTTTTATTAATTTCGTTAATACTTGAATAAAACTGTTATATCCTGGGGCGTGTATTGGTTTATAATAATAATAATAATATTTTAATGTTTCAAGTCAATGTGTATATAATTAACAGTAATATTGGTATCTGCACTGGTTACGAACCGTATCGCAGATATCACAATTTCATATAATGAGAACTAAAACAAACAGTGACTTAAACATATGTAATAAATAAAAACTTAATTTGAATTAACTAAATATGTGAGATTATTGTGTAACACGGTATTCCGAGTGAGACAAGAGAGTTTTATGATAGTAATGAGTGAATTCTTATTTAAATAAAAGTGTATGATTTGAACTACCGAATTTATAATTATAATTTAAATTGTGGTAATAATATTTTTTCTGTATTTGTGTAATTTTGTGAAAGTTACCAATTGAAAGTGAGTTTTTTAATAGTATGTCTGTTGTATTGATTTATCTGTAGTATATTATTTGCTTTATTATAGAGCAAGCTTCCCAGGAAGCCTTCAAAACGACAAACAAACCAAGTATTATGTTTTGGCACTTTTATTATGTATGAGTCCATTGTATGGATATAGTTAGATTAGATCCAGAATAATTCTGGATTTAGGTATTGGACGGGTTCGGCCACATGTTGCTAAATGAAATTGATCATTTTGTTCCAAATTTACATGTTACTTCAGATTTATCTTGATAAAATTTATTTATGGTACAGGGTATTATGCATTTAATTAAAAATAAAGAATATAACATAATGATTAATATACATCCTTAGAACCTATCTACCGGTTTAATTTTACTTATTAGATTGTGGTATTATAAATACAACCAAGTGTGTAGTGTTATCATAACGTCCAAGTAAATATTACATACAAGAAACTAGGTACTAAATAAAATACATTTTGGTACGGAACATAAATTTTATTAAGACCTTGACACTTTTACATCTTTTTATATGACAATACTGTTATAAGGAGCCGGCGTCGGTTACTAAACAAAAACCAGGACTCTATAAGAATAATGTAAGTCAATCTTAGTTTGTCCAATGAGTTTTATTCGAAACTAGCTGGGGCTCGCGACATCGTAATAGTTAAAATAGCTTTGTTATTCTATAAAAACTAGGTACATATTATATCTGGATGAATTATGGACTGTTTTTTTATTATTATTTTTTTATTACTTCTTAGCCCAATAATTTTACCAATTATAAAGTAACTTTAAAAAGTAAATTTTATAATTACATCCTAGATCCGATGCGAAAGGCGAAATCATATGTAGTTTACATGATACTTTGTTAAGTTTTCTATTTGTCAATGAAAGCCTCCATTTCGGAGATTAGCACGGACAAATGATAGACAAAAGAATTATTTACATGTAGACAATAAGCAGCTTGCTGTAGATATACCTTATCTTGAAAGTCTAAGTCTGAAAGACGATTTGTTAAAGTGCTATTTGTCATAAAAATGTGTGTAGTTGTTATAAAAGTTTTCTTGTTATTCTGTTACGACTCAATGCCTTTTTTTATCATAGAAGGTAAACGAACAGGTGGGTCACCTGATATAAGTGATCACCACCGTCCATGGACACTTGCAACATCAGGGGAGTCACAAGGGCGTTGCCAGCCTGTGTTGGGGAGGAAGGAAGGGTAGGGGAAGGTGAAAGTGTAAGGGGAGGGGAGTTGGGTATCCGGCGTTCTCACTGACCAAACGAAACGCAACAATACAAGCACTGTTACTTCACGTCGGTTTTCTGTGAGAGGGTGGGTGGTACTACCCCGGGCGAGCTGACCCATTCATGCTGAAACCAGTAATAGCTTCAGCGGGGCTCTACCACCATTAAAAATTTGTTTGCCTTAATTGGTATGTAAAATAAAACAGTATTTCGATATATCTTTATATATAAATTTCTTCTGTACGTGTGTATGTTACTGAACTCCTCCTGAACGGCTGGACCGATTTTGATGAAATTTAGTTTGCGTATTCCAGTGAATTCGAGAATGGTTTAGATTCAATGGGACCCGGTAGGTGGCGCTACGGTTGAATTTTAGATTATTTTTTTTATTATCAAGGCAGGACAACGTCCGCCCGGCCCGCTAGTGTTAATATACATTTCTTATTCTTACACTAATCAAATGTCCTATTAGATATATTTTAATATGAAAATTGTGAAGTGATTAACCTGTAAAATACAGAAGTGCTAGAGTATTTATTACCTACTTTTGGGCTAGCTGACATTAACCTTCTAGAAACATTCCAAAAACCTGTTAAAGTTTACTGTAGGTTCTTGGATTTCCTATAATGTTTAGTTAAATTTTATTTGATGTAAATAAGAACAATATTTGTGGAGACTTTATCATCATAGAGTAGAGGTCAATCTTAATGTTCTATGATATCGATTTTTAAGTCAATAGGTTAAACTACCAATAGTTATTGACTCAACAAAGTTGTTGATCCATAAGATAAACTGTCAACTGGCCCGTTGAGTTTTATTGATATTTATCGTATCATTTTGTGTTCAGAAACGCAGTTTGACAAGTTATCGAACCGATAACGCTATTGAAGAGATAAACTACAATTAAAGTAACTCAGAAACCGGGCATTAGTATTATTAATGTAGTTGTAGTACTAGTGTATAAACAGCATGTAAGTTCAGGAGAGGTTAGTCTAATAAAAATGTATTTCAGAAACACATTATGGTTATAATCAAATTTTATATATGTGTCGTTACATTTCTAAGCTAAATCCAATTTTAATTTTTCATATAACATGTTTTTTTTTTATATTTCCAGTTTTTATACACCGAGAACGAAGTTCAAATTTTGCCGTCAATAAGTTTTTAGTTTTTTTTATGATGTTCTTCTTTTACGTGTATAAAATTTGAAGATCTTGAACAATAACGAAACATATTAGAAACAGGTAAAATTGTAGTAAGTTCATTTTTAAAATATAACGACTCATATATCTACCACAAGACTATAGAGAGCCTGGTAAAAAATTATCCGACAAAGTTCGTGGAATCCATATTTTTTATTATAATGTTACGAATGGTGCCCAAGGAACTAGCAAACATACCATTACCCTAGTTTATTTAGAATAACCTAAGTTCTCTATGTTATAAAGGATGATACAAGAAATCAAGGCTATAAATTTGCTTTGTCAAATCTATATATTTATAATTCTTCTGTCCGTGTGCAGTGTGTATGTGACTGAACTACTCCAATTAGACCCGGTAGGTGAGCTACGGTTGAATTCTAGGATTTTTGTATTATCAAGGCAGGATAACGTCCACCTGGCCACCTACTAAATAATAATCTATTGTGTCTATAATTGACTAGTTGCCCATCCCGGCTTCGTACGAGTGTAACGATGAAGAAAATGAGACCAAATCTTTCGTTTACAATACAGAATGAAAATGTAATGAAATACAAAATGGCAACTGAACAACTCAACGTTAATCTATAAATTCCGTGAATATTTTTGTAGACCTTTCAACTAGAAAGTAGTAGTAGTAATTTATATTATACTAGCTGACTCGTGCCCACTTCGTTGGGCGGTAATAGGCATTATCAAGCTACAACTTTTTTCTAGAACTCAATCATATTTCTCATCATTAAGGCTGCGTTCGTAAGAAACGTTTTCGTTCGACCATTTTTTCTCCGACTCCCCAGATATTACCCCCTACAACCTCACAAACTTTACTTCTTTTTAATAATAGTATAGATAATCATAATATAATTAATTAATAGCTTCTGCCAACGGCTTCGTACGCGTTGAAAAGTCATTCTGGGCTAACGCGCAGGGGAAGCTCTCAAAAGGAGAAAAAAACCCCGATTTTAAAACATTCTTCATTGTTGCTCAGCTCCTATTGGTCTTAGCGTGATGGCATATAGCCTATGATATTCACAAATAACGTGGCTATCTTTTGGTAAAAAGAATTCGAAATCGGTTTAGGACTTCCCGAGATTACTTCTTTATACTATTAGTATAGATTAATCTAATTTTTCACTTTGCGTACAACTTTTTAAACATTTTATTTCATAAAAACCTTGTCCTGATAATTAAAAACAAACGAAAAAAAATAATTAACCGAATTTGTGCAGCCATACTCAAGTGATGCATTTGCAGACATTTCGCAATTGATTTTTACTTATACAGATATAATTTGCGTGATGACTTATCTCTGGAAACCTAACAAGCTCGGACGCTGCTCGCTACTTATTGGCTATTGAATAACTAAATTTTTTGTAAATTATGTAATTATTTTGATTATTATTCAGACTTTACACAAAGAGTTAAGCAATTCTAAGTAGACACGATAAACTTAAGTTTGTGCATTTTATGTATTAGCAATGACTGACACATTAAGTTCGGTATAAATTTGAGGCAACGTAATATGTCAACAGATAACTCGTAGAACATCAAGGGAAAAACACGTTTAAGAAAATTGCCGTAGATGTTATAGAAGGAAGGGGAGACTGAAGATATTATTAGTAAATTAGCTACTGAATTGTTAAGACCAGTGAATAATTAACAGTGTTAATGTCATACTTAATAGCAGACTTGCTGGAGCCTTTGTTGAGAAATAAGTATTTGTTAGCTCCGTTTGCTTTTAAAATAGCAATATAACCTTTTTTGTTCGAATAAGTTTTTATGTTACCTACTCGGTTCGTCGTTTACATTATTAAAAATAGTTTTTGTTACACTGAATTATAAGAATTCGGTCATGGTAATGACTATAACGTTTTTTTCTATTTATTCCATTGAGATCTTGGTATTTATTGTCTGTCAGTATTGGACATTGGTGAAGTAGTTGTTAGACATAAAGATGGGAGAGAATTCCTTGTTACTGAATTTAATTTCTTATATTAGGTTTATTTAGCGTTGCCAATACTGTAAAAAAAACGTATGTTATCCTTTGAACAAGAAATAATAGAAATAAATAATTCCAACAAAAATATTTCTCATATTTATGTTTTTATTTCTCAGAATACATTTGTACTTTGAAAACACTTAACAATTATTTGTCCTTGAAAGTTTCATAGAAATAAAGAACTCATTTTATATTAAATGTATCGGAAACAGACAGTGAAAAATGAGGTCGCAAACAGAGAGAAATAAGAAATAGTTTCTAAATATCGCAAATAAAGTATTTTCATATAAAACGTTATTGTAAAGTATGATTGATGTAAACTTATTTAAGACTGGAAATTATATAATTCTTTTTTGGAAATTTATGATAGTCGTCGATGTGGAAAACAAACCATCTACAGACTAAAAGTATTTCCTTTTCAATGTCAGAGACAAAATTATATTGAACGTTCGCTGCTAGGACGCGACGATAGTAAATATTGAGTTTTGTTTGAGAGAAATATTTGTGAAGTGATAGCGGAAGAGGACCATTAGATATATAAAGGGGATGTCACAAATCCAATAGGAATAAGAAAAACAACTAGTTACTAAAAATAAAATTGAATTCAGATCTGGGTACTGTAACCGAACGTACGTACAGAAATATATATATTTTTAGTCTAAAAAAATATATAGACAGTAAAGTGTATGAAAATTAATTTAATTTACACAATTTTAAATAATATCATTGATTTTTACATCTGATGCATACAAGTTACCACCTTGTACTGATTTATTCTATTTTGCAAGAGTACTTTAGTATATACCAAACTTAATAACAATAAAAGGTTTAATACTGTCTCGTTTTTAACGGCGGGGATTTCAGGGAAACATGTTTCTAACTTTACGAAATACTAGCTCTTGTCCGCGGCTCCTCTTCTATTAATGTATATTTGACCTACCCCTCGGGAAGAGGACATTTTTTTGGATATAATGTATCCTATGTCATTTTCTGTACTTTTAGTAACGTATGTGCAAAACAAACGCACTTTCGAATTTGGAATATTAGTTAGGATTTTAAATTGCTTATATATTAAATGATCTATCGATATTTATTATAAATGCCAATCGTACCTAGCGATTGATGACTGAACAGAATTCTACGTACAAATTTCCTTTCGACATTATAATAAAATATGTAAGCAATAAATCTTCACAGTAAATTATCTTGAATGTGTATACATTTTTTTGTAAGACTGGTTCGCTTACCAATGTAAGATGTAAACACTATAGATGAAATCTTGCAAATCAATGTCAAAGTGACTTAACGTAATCGTAGTTCGTTTGCTGCATTTAATTTATGAAAAAAACTAATTGCTTGATTGAGGATAATCATTGTTGTATTGCATGGATTAGTTTATTATTAACATAAAACCTTTGCTTTTGCGCAGCAATTGGTTTTTATGTATAATTTCAAATAAAGATAGTTTTGGTACTTGTGTATTAAATGCACCGCGCTCGCTGGCCGCGGTACCTTTTTTTTTTACATGGGGAAATCCTACGGATCCCCATCCTGGCCGGGCAGCTAGGGTGGGGTATGTCCGACTTGCACGGACTAAAACCTCATGGTGCCTCTTTACACCTATTTGGGGAGCAGGAACTGCCTACGGCACTGCGTCTGCTCACCCGGCAGGTGCTGGCTCCTCATAAGGGCCCCTTCTGCGCCCTGATTGGGTCAAGATAGTAGACCCCTCAGGGAGGGGCGGGTGTTAAACCCCCCGACGAACTGTAGGAGTCGCACGGCACAATGCGCCTGCTATAGCTAACCTAACCAAACCGGAATATAAGAGCTAGGAGTGTTTTGAGGGGCTGTATTTGCAATTCGCATGTTGATATAAAGGTTGAGGGGCGGAAGTAGCGGGTGAAAGAGGTGATTTCTCCTCCGCGCAGAAAGTCATAGTTTCTGAGATAAATCATGATCAAAGTTTTGAGATTATGTGTCACCTCCGAACAATCATTGGTAATTTTGTATATTACGAACTTGATGATTTTTTATATTATAGGAGGCAAACGGGTCACCTGATGGTAAGTGATCACCGCCGTCCATAGACACTAGCAACACCAGGGGAGTTGCAAGTGCGTTGCCAGCCTGTGTCGGTCGCGGTATCGGTCGGGGAGCGCGGTGCATTTAATACAGAAATACCATAGTGTTTTTTATATATTAAAATATGTCACAGTAACAGTAGACGTTAATATCATATTTATGCTTCTGAATGAAACTCTCAAATTGATTGACTAACGAACAACGCTTATACGCCATTACGCATACGCCATTGCATATTTAACGCATAATGTGTAAATAAATAAATAAATAAACTCGTGGTAGTCATAAGGACTCCCGAAAGAAGTGAAAATTCAAAATGATGGGATAACTGTGTCCTTCTTTTAATCTGTAAATCAATCATAGTCTGAATTAATTAAAAGTCATAATTTGTAAATTGAAATTATAAACATTAGTTTGATTTTCACATCCATTTGTTCCCGAACAATTTTTTTATACAGTTCAAACATGCTCTCCGAGTCAGTCTAAGCTCCTACAGTGGTGATCTCGAGGCTCCTACGAAAGATAGCATGAGCGATAACCTTATCAAAGTGACTTCACAACATACTTTATTATCGGGTTACTTATTTAAGAACAATAAAATTAACTACTCTATTCTTATTTTTATTAGAACCTAGTTTTTCTTCTATTCGTAATCTTCAAGAGTTAATTAATTAAACAAAAATATGATAGGCTGCTTAAGCTCAATACAATATATCAATATTATATGTACGCAAGCCGCTATACTACGAGTCGCTAGTCAGACGCAAACGCAATACGTCACTAGGATGTCGAGATTATTGGTGACGCGTCACGAACATGTCTAGGCCATCGGTGACGTGAACCCATTAGGTTTTTGATAGCAAAAATTTTTTTTTTTAATCGCTCAACGTGGCTAAAGTACTATTCCGATTTTTGCCGATAGCAAATTCAATTGAAAGTATCGTTACATAGTATAAAATAAAGTCCCCTACCGCGGCTGTCTGTCTGTCTGTCTGTTCGCGATAAACTCAAAAACTACTGAACGGATATTCATGCGGTTACATCAGCAGTAGATAGAGTGGTTCACGAGGAAGATTTTAGTATATAATTTGTCTACGTTATTTTTTATTATCAGCGCGGAACAACGTCCGCCGGGTGCGCTAGTTAATAATAAAGGGTAAATAAACATTGGTCCTTGTAAAATTGTGTCAAGTTTCTTTCCATAGTTACTTTTTAATAGTTTAGCGTGATAAGGTATGAAGATAAACAAGGAAGGAAATCTAAGAAGAACTTGTGAACATTCCTTGATTTTAATTACACTTTTTTAGAAGTTTGCTACGTAGGATTAATGAATTTCTTTTTTTACTCTCGTTCTCTTCCTAGAATTTGTATTTACTATAAGGCACATTTAGGTGGGAATGAGTGATTACCGTGCAATTTTTAAGTTAAATGTTCCTATAACTCGGGATATAATTCAGATTGTAAGCGTAAATATAAACGTAAATATAATGAAATCATAGTACAGATTTTCAAAAATCATAGAATGCGAAAAAAACGTCAACTCAAAATGTAACTTTAAGCAATACAGGTACAGTAAATAGAATTTACTTTCATTTGTATTTTTTCTTCATGCAAGCCTTTGTAATCGTCTATACTATCTATAGTAATATTATAAAGAGGTAAAGTTTGTGAGTTTGTGCCGTTGTAGGGGGTAATCTAAGGATCTACTGGTCCGATTTGAAAAATTCTTTCAGTGTTACATAGCTCATTTATCGAGACATGTTATATGCTATATCATCACGGTAAGACCAACAGCAGCGGAGCACCCAATGAAGAATGTTTCAAAATCGAGGCTTTTGTCCACTTGAGAGCTTCCGCTGCGTGATAGCGTTAGCTCAAAGTAACTATTCCACATGAACGAAGTCGTGGGCAGAAGCTAGTATTTTATATTCTTGTTCCCCATTTTGTAATAAAAATTGTGGCCTTCAATGTAGTTTATATTATTCTACAATTTGAAGACTATTCAATTGTTTCTAAGTTTAAAATCACTGGATTCTGACGTCACGTTGCTCTAGATTAATATAAAACCGTTGATGTTATAAGTCGGGATATCATTGTATTTTCAACGCTAAGCTATAGAGTGCCCTACTTATTAGAAAATGATCGGTTCATACTCGGACTTATGACATATAATCATTACATAGTATAAAACAAATTCCCCTACCGCGTCTGTCTGTCTGTTCGCGATAAACTGAAAAATTACTGCACGGATTTTCTTACAATTTTCACCAGTGGATAAAGTGATTAATGAAGAAGGTTTTGGTATATAATCTGTCAAGGATTTTTTGATAGTCAGGGCGAGACAGCGTCTGCCAGGCCCGCTAGTATAAAATAAATCCTAAATTTTATATTCAAAATTAAAAACAATTTAGTTGGTAAATAATTTCACGGACGTATGTCGTTTGAAAATATTTCATATATGTAATGTCATTTGAAAAGTCATTGATGTACGAAAAGGTATTGTATTCAAATTACTTAAATAATTGTCTACTCAGGACGGTCAAAGGTCTTTTACGTGTGTACAAATTCTAGAGAAAAATTCTAATTCTGTTTGGATACCGTTCGCGCCACATGGGGGCACTTCTTTTGTTTAATTATATTTTATTTGACTACTGCCTTGTGACGCTTGTCTGTGGTTGCCGGGGAGTTGGCTTGTCATTACGGGCATATGTGCATAACGAACCGAAACTATAACCCCTATATTCGTTGTGTGCGCTAGAATTATTACGATTTTGTTTATTGTGCAAATTTTTATGTTGACTCCGTATTCATTACTTCAGTTTTGAATGTAATGCATTTCAAACCTAAATTATTTACCAACCACGTTACGCTATATGTTCAAGTATTAATCCTTAATAATATTATAAATTCGAATATAAGTTTATTTTTTATGTTTTTACTCTTTAATTACATAGCATACCATCATTAAATTTTGCGTACACATTGTCAGAAGTATAGAAAAGAACATACGGCCTTTCACACTGAAAAAATTCGCTGTTCCGGATCGAAAAATTTAATCTACACTAACCGTAAACAAAAGCTAGTAACAAACGATTTAAAATTGCAGTAATGCTTAAAAATAATGCGAACGCCCACTTCCTATCATCCCATAAAAGTTTTTTGTTATTTTTTTATGTCACAACTTTACCAAATGTTAAATAACGATGTGGCTACCGGTAATGAACCATGCTAAACCCAAATGGGGACCAAATCAACTACCGCTATACATCTAAAGTGCTTGGCGATAAATTTTCTACTTGAGTAGATACGAACTAGTAAAAACCCTACTACCGTATTATGGATTTATAACACTAGGTTTTTCTTTTAATAAATACTACAGTTTATAGCAGAATTCAAACACAAGTTCGTCGCAATGTCTGAACAAGGTACCACTGAACCGTCATACTTTCAAAACGTTACATTTGTTCTCCTATATATTATGATGATATGTTTTTTTTTAGTAATATATTAGTATTTTAGTAGTATACAAAATAATGAAAAACAGACATATAAATGATACTAAGCCTATTATATACGCAATTACATATCTAATATATAAAAATCTCGTGTCAAGGTGTTACTGTTTGAACTTCTCCGAAACGGCTGGACCGATTTTTATGAAATTTTAAATATATATTTGGTAGGTATGAGAGAATAGGTCGTAAAGTATATTATATAGCTCTAGGTGATTGTCCGTTACCAGATATTTTTTTCAATTTTTGCGACATTTTTTTGTATTTTATGCTGTTTAATTGCCATCAAAAATATCTACAGCCCTAGATTTTCACCTTCCTAACACCACCCTTCCATTTCTTATTCGCGATTTTAGTTTTTCTGTATAAACAATGTCCGAATAATTCAACGATCGATCTTGGTTGAATGATCGACATTTCTTCCACATATGCCTAAGTCATTCACTAAGCCAACTAGGTATATGTCTAACTGAGTCCCTGATTTCACTATTGGAAAGTATGGGAGCCGCTGTAATCAGGTTCTTGGTTTTTAAGATTTTTCGAGATTGGAAATACGTACAATTGGAACCGGTAGGCTACCAATTTCAAGCAGACGAAGTTGCGTGGGTCAACTAGTTTATCTATATAAATGAAAAAGAATTGTCGAATATATGTGAGCGTAACATTTCAGAACGGCTGTGTTTGTAATTGTGACTTTTCATTTAAAAATGAGCTTAATCCAACTTGTTCATATAATTTGTTTAATTTTTTTAAGATATTCAGTTTTTATATATTTTGAACGAAATTCAAATTTGCGGTCCATAAGGTTTTTATTTTCTTTATCTATAATCTTCATATTTAACATGTAAAGAATTTGTAGTCCGGTGAAGCTGTTAAGACCTCGCTGGGTCAATAGCGTAGTCAGTTCGAAAAAAAGAAAAAGTGTACAAAGTTTGAAGATCTTGAAAAATAATGTAAACTATTAGAAACGGCTAAAATTGGATTTAGCTCATTTTTAAAGGTCGATACCATTGTCAAGACAAGGTTTTAGTGAAAGAAAATGTTTGATAACAGAATCGTGGAAAAGAGAAATAACGTGGAAGAGAGAAAAATTTGGGTTAAAAAAAACTTTATATTATAAATTAATCAGTGAGTGAGACAGAAGATTTTGAAGAGATCTTTAAAAATATTGACAGAATTGACCTTCAGTTGCCATTTCATTTTATTACATGATTGTATATTCTAAAGGAAGCCGTATTAAATAATTTTCCTTTTTACTGTTTTGACAGAGTCATTCCCTACTCATGGTATGTTATTTAGCTGACACGAACACGAATAAGAACACACTGTCGACTGGAAGTTTTGGGAAAGTAGGTTATTTCCTGTTCCATAAATAACAGCAATGCTTAAAGAATAGAAACAAACATTGGAATTCCAATAAAAAAAGTTTATCAACCCTCAAGTGTCGTTTCTGCCGATAAAAGAATACATGATTATAAACACGGAAGCGTTATGTACTATTAATTATTGAAACGAGTGTGCTATTTAATACGTATAAGACACACTATATAATTAAATGATGTTGTAAAAATGATTTATATTTGAACCGGATTTAACTGCCTTGATTATTAAAACTTGTCTTACAAACAAAACTTCCTTTAATTACATCTATATCTATATTAATATTATAAAGAGGTAAAGTTTGTGAGTTTGTGACGTTGTAGGGTGTAATCTCAGGAACTACTTAACCGATTTTTAAAATCGGGGTATTTTTTCCTTTTGAGAGCTTCCGCTGTGTCTTAGCCCAAAATAACTATTCCACGCGTACGAAGTCGCGGGCAGAAGCTATTATCTAATATACTAATATTATAAAGAGGTAAATTTTCTGAGGTTGTAGGGAGTAATATTTGGGGAGTCGGAGAAAAAATGGTCGAACGAAAACGTTTCTTACGGACGCTGCCTTAACGATGGCAGATATATGATTGAGTTCTAGAGAAAAGTTGTAACTCTAATTATAGAGCATTAGGCATTAGCCTATTACCACCCAACGAAGTGGGCACGGGTCACCTAGTATTTAATAATAATAAAACGATGGCAGAAATAGTTCAATATTTTGTTACAAACAACCAATTTATATTGTGTGTTAACAGATTTCAACCATAACGATGGCGTACTGTAATATATCACAGAAAGAGACTAACCAGCGTTTGAGGTACAAGCTAGCTCAGGCGCTAAGATAATTAATGTCTAACAATTTATAATTAGTCGTAGAGTAAACCTATGTTATCTAAGCAACGACATTGTTGCCTGCGTATACGTAATACTAAAGGTCTTCCAATGAAAAGTATGTCGAGAAAAGTGCATACTAAACTAAAAATAACTATATTTTAATTTTATTAATTTAGGAAAACTTACAGCTGAAACTAATGAAATAACAAATAAATAACATACAAAGGCTAATTACCAATTTTCACTTATAAAAAACTATCATTACAAAGTATAAAACAAAGTCCCCTTTTTTTTTTTTTTTAATACGTGGGGAAATCCCTTATGGATACGCCACCCCCCCGGGGGAGAGGGTGGGTTATGTCCGACTCGCACGGACTAAAACCCCACGGTGTACCGTCCGACCGTATTGTTGGGGCGGCAAGGGATCGATCTATGCTTCTCCCCTTGAAGAGCCGCCCCAACGGTCCTCCCGGCGGAAGGTGACCGCCGGGCTCCTACCTATAGAGAGGCAACCGGGTACACACCGGCTGCCCCCCCTCGTCCGCCGAACCTGTGCAATGAGGAGATGGCCCCCCCGGCCCATCCCCTCAGGTCCGGCGACGCGCGCTATGGGCGTTATACAGTGGTTGCCGTCCGCCCGGTCCTGCGGGAGTGGATGGGACGGGAGTGGGGCTCCCTGACGTTCCGGATGGTGCAGGTACTCACCGGGCACGGTTGCTTCGGATGGTACCTGCACCATATCGCACGCAGGGAGCCGACCGCCGCATGTCACGAGTGCGGCGCTGATGAGGACACCGCGCAGCACACTCTGTCCGAGTGTGCTGCGATTTTGTGTCACTGTATCGCGCGAGCAGCGTACTCAAGGGCTCCACGCCGAGGGAACGGACCTAGGCTTGAGCTGCTGCCGAGGGGGGCCTAGTCTGGTGTGCGGGAGCGAAATTTACCCCCAGACCACGGCGGCGTGATCTGTGGTTACGCGGGCGTGGGCGTGAACACGCTCTGTTTGGAGA
>MU158707.1:908308-929862 GCA_015888305.1 Antheraea pernyi
TCCCGCCGGTCCTCCGTTGGCGGAGAGGGCCACTTAGAGGGTCTACCTCGCGGGCCCTCTCCGCCGCCTCCTTCTGCGAGATGACCTCCTCGCAGAAGGAGGCCATCGCTCGCCAAGCCTGTTCGCTGCCGAGCATGGCCAAAACCACGTTGGGCAGCGACAAATTCCCCCCTACATTCCCCACCGCCGCAGCCAGAATGCGGCGCTGCCCCTCCCACGCAGCACACTTAAACAGAGTGCTTCACAGAGTGCTATCTGCGAACTCCGGCGACCACCAGTACACCGCCCTCTTGTTTGTTGGGCGGTGCACGCTCCGCGGCATCGACGCGTCGCAAACCTCCGTGAGGGCACCACGGAGGCGGGCTGCAGACGCGTCGACGTCTTCCCTTGTGGGAGGGGGCATGGCCCAGGCCTGGACGATGGCCGCCTCTTCCGCTAATTCTCGGTTGAGGCGGCTCACCGCCCAACAAGGGAACCTCGCGCCCCTCCGGGGGCGGGTACCAGTACCCGCTTGAGAGGTGGAGACCTCGAACCTAATGTACCTGTGGTCCGATAGGGTCTCCACCTCTTCAAGCACCCTCCACCCCCGGACACGGTGTGCGACAGACGGGGTGGCGAAAGTGACGTCTACCACCGACCCACCGTTATGTCGCACACACGTGTGGGCGTTCCCCTGGTTGAGGAGGGACAGCCCCAATTCGGCTGCCCACTCCTCAACAGCCATGCCCCGCAGGTCCGTGGCTGCCGCTCCCCAGGTCCTGGACTTGGCGTTTAAGTCGCCCAGGACGACCACAGGGAGCGGCGACAACCGCCTTACCGCCCCCTGCAAGGAGTCGAGATAAGCATCGAACTCCCGCAGGGGTCTGTTAGGGGAGAAGTATGCCCCCACAATGGCGTACTCTCCCCAGACGGCTGCCACGAAACCTGCGCTCCGCTCCCTAACCACCAGGGACGAACCTGAACCAGCCATGATCACCACGGAGCCATCGCGATCCCCAGCCCATTGCGGCTGGGAGGGAACGTAATAAGGCTCCGCAGCGACCGCGAGCCCGATGCCCCACTCCGCCACTGACTGCACAAAGAGATCTTGTGCAGCGGCGGAGTGGTTCAGGTTCGTCTGGAGGAAGTTGCAATTGGTGTGCGCCATCACTGGTCCATTGCAACTTCCTCCTGCCTGACGGCTGCTACCACGGGACCTGCTCCCACTACCGGGAAGGGCCTACCTTTAGCTTTGGGGGGCCTACAGTTACGGCTCCCCATGACGTGCCCTGATGGCCTCCCAGCATCCGCGCATACGGCGCAGCGAGCCACCTCCACTTTGCAGTCAGCCGCTTTGTGGCCCGCAGCGCCGCAGCGGTAGCACCCATCGCCTCTGCTGGACGAGGAGGGGCACATGGGGCGGGTATGCCCCATGCCCATGCACTTAAAGCAGCGCATGGGCTTCTCGTCCAGCAGCTGCACCCGCACTACGCTCCAGCCAATAAGGAGCTTGTCTACCTGGACAAGCTCTCTAGCCGCCGCCGCGGGGAGGGTCAAATGGATGGCCCCCAACCCCCCCCAGTTAGGCTTGATCTCCCCAGCCTTTATGAGGTTCACCTCGCACTTAGTCTTGGCAGCCACGACCGCCAGGACCTCATCGCGTGACACCGAATCGTCGAGGCCGGTTCTTTCTATCTGCCGCCAGCGGCGGGCGCATGGGCGCCTCTGGAGGGAGGCGACCCTCCAAGCTCTCCAGACGTGCATTCAGCATGTTGCTGAACGACGTCTGGAGAGATCTTTCAATGCGGGACACCGCATCGGCAAGAGTCTGCTCCCATACAGGCTCTGCCGGTGCCGGCATGGGAGGGGGAGGTGGAGGCATCTGCTTCTTGGCATTTGCCTCCTGCTTCCATGCCTTAATTTCCGCTTTTAAATCCTCCACCTGACGGCGGAGGTTTTTTGTCTCCCTTTGGAGCTTCCTCGTCTCTTCCCCCTCCGTGCGCTCGGAAAGGGCCTCCACAACCTCCTGCAGGGTCCTAGCGGCGTCTTTCAAGACCTTAATGCAAGGGCCTGACAGGTTGTTCGACTTCTTCGCTGTCTCAAAGATGCTCGCGATCTTTGATCCAGCGAGAGCTTGGAGCCTCTGAGCGTCCAGGGCATACACATCCAGGATACCCCTAGGAAGCTCCAGCTCTGCGTCCGAGTTAGCCGCCGACCCGGCCTTGGAGTTGGCCTTAGATCCAGCCGCAGAACTAACAGCCGAGCCGGTAACAGAGCCGGCGGCTGAACTCGCCCTTGTTACCATACCAGCCAAGGCCCGGTCAAAAGACCCGTCTGCCTCCCCCAAGACCCCACGTCCACTCCCGAGGTTCCTAGCAGTCCCCCTGCGGTTCGTGCTCACTTTAGGAGCCTCCCGCTCCTCCACTTCCGTGTCGGAGTCAAATATTCTTTCCGTCACGCTGACGCGCTTCTTGGTCACTCTTTTTGCGCTCATGGTTCACTGGAGACCCTAGGGTCACCCAGTAAACCAAGAGGCGAGTGAGCGCAGTCCCAACAACGTGCCAAGTCCGTCAAAGTGCAAGAAAACAACAATCCAAAAACAAAGCCAGGTCAAAGTAAAAAGAATCCACGTCCGAGTCAAAAGCAAGCGAAGTCAGGTGCAAAGGTAAGTACGAAATCCAAAAACAAGCCTAGTCAATAAATAAATCCAACAACAACAAAGAAAACCACCCATAAAAAACAAAGTCCCCTACCGCGTCTGTCTGTCTGTCTGTCTGTTCGCGATAAACTCAAAAACTACTTAACGGATCTTCACGCGGTTTTCACCGGTAGATAGAGTGATTGATGAGAAACGTTTTAGTATATAGTTAAAGGATTTTTTTCATAATCAGGGCGGAACAACGTCTGCCGGGCCCGCTAGTAAATAAATAAAGAAAAGACAGCTATCAATATAGATGTACAAATAAAAACATGATTACATACACAGAGTTAATATTATGGAATAAAATCTCTAGATAAACATTGTCTAATGCGTGATATACTATCTGAAAAAAAAAATCTAGGTTATTGTCTAAAGAATTAAAATATTTACATGCTCGGATCAGAAAGGCATTTTGGCGATATGTGTAATAGCTTCGGTTTTCTTAATGTACTTGTGGAGACCCATAACTAAACTCTAGATAATAATTCTGGACAGTCTATAATTTCATTGGCTATATTAATTAAATCGGCTATTTTACGTCGCTCGTAGAGTGGCAAAAAGTGGAAATGTTTACATCGTTCTATATAATCAGTAAAGTAGTAAGAAGTTCTAAATTGCAAATATCGAAGGAAACATTTTTGAATCCGTTCAATTCGTGAAATGTATATATTATAGTTAGGGTTCCAAGCTTGAGAAGCATATTCTAAGTGACTACGAACAAAGGCGCAAACAATATCTTTAGAGTCTTAATTTCATTTAAATTCCGACGATAATCTTAAGATGAAGCCCAGGGCTTTATTTACTATATTATCAATGTGTGAGTCAAATATGAGCTTAGAATCGAAAATTACTCCTAAATCTCTTACTGTATTAACTCGTGATAGTACAGTATTCTTAAGTACGTAATTTTGTTTAATTGGATCAGGTTTGCGGTTTATATTATCATTTTCCTATTAATATTTAGCCTTATCTGCTATAGCTTTGTGCTTGTGAAATACATAATTGGGGAAACGTACTAGTAATATTGTCTTTTATCTATTCTTCAGACACAGATAATCATGCTGACAGTTTCTCAAGAGAATGTAATAAACAGATAAAATAGTCTATTAGAGTGAGTTGCTAATGATACTAATTGTATTGTCGTCCAATGAAAGAGAGGTACATCTGCCGTATTTTGCAATATTAAGTTTTATATCTATACATATAAAACAGTTTTTTGTTCAGCTATGATGTTCTGTTCTCAAATTATATTCAATCAAAAATTACTTAAAACTACGTCGTTCAAACTACAACCTTCGACATCTAATATGCGTCCTTTTTCCTTAGATAAACAGTCTTCTTCTTCTTACTATTATTCCACCTAAGTACGGTCGGCACATGTTTTCTTTTCCACTCTTCTCCGTCAGATGTCATCTCAGTATTCACACCTTTTCTGTGTACGCAAAACATCCACACCTTTTTCGGTTTTCCTTTACTCCTATATCCGTTCGCCTTTATATTCAAAACTTTTCTAGTTACACGACTTTTATATATATTCATAATATGTTTACAATGTTAACTTGTTACTCCTCAACTCTTTTGTAATTTGTGACAGTATAGAGTAATAGTATTTAGGTTTAAATTATTTTACCACATTTTAAAATGTATATAAATTTATAAGATTAATAGCCACTATTTTCAGCACGTAATTGCCAAAAATTATAGGTGGTTGTTAGATATTTAATTTTATAAAGTTTATTAGATATCTTATTTATATATGTATAGTTCAACTATTTTAAGTTTCTATAAAACTCATTTATAATTCACACTTATGTGGTAATCATAAAAAAATATATTCATCGCTAATTATATGGCAAGGTCAGTACACAGTAGTTCTAAGAAACATAATCCTAGCTCTCACATAAGCTAAGGATCCTTTTTATGGCGCTTTAATATTTATATTTAACCAAAGTCGTACAAGATTGGAAGAATCTTCATACAAACTTGGGTAAGGATTAATGCTATATCGGTCAAAATAACATCGCAAATAACCAATAATTTTCTAACAATACGTAAAAGATAAAAATGATTTCCCTGAGATATCTTTAAGAGGCCGACATTTACTACCAAGAACTTTTTAATAGGCATTTTAAAAAAGTACAATACCGTAATACATAATTTTGATATATCTCACAAGGCTTAGTAGCTCTAGTGCTTTAAAAATACGCAGCCGTAAGGTTCTACTTACGACTTCATTAGAGTACATAGATTTTTCTCTACTTTATATGAATTTTATATACACGTATTATATATACAAACTTTTCAGAAGAAATTCTCTAATAAATAGTGGAAACCGTATAAAAATCCGTTTCGTTGTTTAGAAGAAATACGGTAGGTACTTAACATAGAGGCAGACATGTAAAGCGCTTGTGTTTTATAATATTTATATCTAGCTTTAATACACATAGACTTTGTCTTGTTAGCTTTTGTGTTTATAAGGATAGTTTGTTAACATTTATTTTTATTTTATACTAGCTGTACCCGCAGCTCCGCACGCGTTTATTTAAATTGTATTAGATATGCATAATTATAGAAATGCTCTTTAAAAACAATTGTAAGTACGATACGTACGCCACTTACAGTAACATGTAACGTATACATTAGATATATAAATACCAACAGTCTGTGAAATAAGGTTTATCATCAGCAACATATTTGGAACCTTGACCCACCATATAACTACCTCAGTGCTCACTTACACTGTATAAGGAACTAATGAAACAATGACTTAAATATGTTATTACAATGATATAATACTGTCAATATGTAATACGTTTATGATCTTATTAGAAAGAAGATTCCTTCTATCTTCAAAATTACTATTAATAATTATAATGTTGGATTGAAATAATGAATGAGCTGACCGTCTTGGAATCTTGCATAAATATAAATCAAGATATAAAACTTTATATCTGTCTAAGCAGTTTTTAATATTCAACAATTTAAATAGTGCTCAATGAACTCGATACAATATTGTTATATGTTACTGTGGTTACTTAGTTTTGTAGTCGAAAGCGCGGTCAATAAAACAAAATGGCCGCCAAAATGACCGAAAAGACAATATAATTCAAATTACATACATAGATACAAATATATGAATTTCCATTATATTTATTCTTGGAGTCCAGTATAACGCACATGCTTACAGTGAACAATATATTTTTGTTAAATTTCATGCGAACAAAAGCGCGGGTATTAGTTAGTTCTTAACATTAACTACTTTTTTTACTATTTCGTAAAAACACTGATTAGGCAAACCGCAGAAGAGGTCGCGAGAAAGGCTGGTATTGAAATACATGGTAATAATCGATAACAAACTGACAGATTGTAAATTTCACCCTAACTAATCATACTTTATATATGAGTGATCGTATGATAGCATTAGTGCAGATGCTTTACATACAACATGTCTTCGATAATTTACGTTTAGTTTGAGTGGTCTGTAGTTATCACAGACTAATATGCTATATTAAGAATTAATTTAAACTGCGCAGCAAAGGGCAATCAAACCGTGTTTATTTTTCTGGTTCCGGTAACACAAATTAAGCAATTTACAGAGTAATTTATTACTTGTTGAATATCATCATTTTCCTCGTGTGATTAAGATCAAGGTGAAACATGTAAGATAAGAATAAAATTAATACGGTAAGCTTATTATATAAACCTAAGCCGTGTTATTACAAAAAAGTTAAATACGTATTAAATACTTGGTTTAAAAATTAATGCACCGCGCTCGGCCGAGTCAAAATCGCGTTATCCTTTTTTCACAAGTCTAAGGTTAATATAACCAAAGCGAGATAAAAGAGCAAGATGGCGAACATTCATCGACCGCGGTGCATTTAATATGAGATCTTTTTAAAGCCCAGGGTTCAATACATATTTAACTTTTTTGTAATAACACCGTGGAAGATATTTTGTTTTAAGTCGATCTATTTGCATTCTACTTAGAATATGTGTGAAAAATAATAGATGAGATAGGTATTGAATTAAAAAAAAACAGACTACTGAATTTAAATTTGATTTCAGCATGAATGGGTCAGCTCGCCCGGGGTAGTATCACCCTCTCACAGAAGCGCTGACGTGAAGTAACAGAGCGCCGGATACCCACCTCCCCTCCCCTCCCCCCTTTCCCGACTATCTCCTCCCCCAAACACAGGCTGGCAACGCACTTGGGACTCCCCAGGTGTTGCAGTGTCTATGGACGGTGGTGATCACTTAACATATAACATATAAAAAAAACCACAATTGTGTAAGTAATGTTAGTGTTTCGTAATTGAACCCCTGTGAATAATTAGTTTAGTTTTAACACATTCAATTGTGGTGGAAAATAATTATGAAGGGTGATTGAATGTGTATATAATATAAACAGACCCTTAACACTAGAGACAGTTTTATAAAATTATGTGTACAAATTGTAGAAAAGTTAAAAAAATGTAACAAATAAATTAAGGCCAATAAGCTATTGTATATATTTTATTAAGAACTTACAAACTGTAGAAAAAGTACTTGAGGTTTCTTTTTTTTTGTTTTTTTTTTTTACAAAAGAGTTATTTTAAGTTTTAGTTTATCCATGTGTAGTTTTTGTTTTAATAATAAAGAATAAAAAGTACAAAAAATCAAAATATTAATATATTGTATATTTATATATTAAATAAGAATACCCGTACATATGTACATACATACATACAAATCATTTCATTTTTATTGTTTTCATTATTGTAAGATAGTAATAAGTCTAGTTGAGCTTTCTTAATAATGTGAACCTAGATAAGGTCTCTTTCTTTTGTTAGAGGACTTTCTTATTACCCAATAAAGAAGAAAAAAAACAGACCCTTCGCATTAGAAAGACTTTACAAAGTTAGGAAGAATGAAAGCAAAAGACGTTTTGCAGAACTAAACATATAATACAATGAAAACATAAATATGTATATGTTAAAAATGCCCAAGAACAGCACACGCCCCAGTCAAACTAGGCAGTAATGCAGAGCTTAATTTCAAAGGTGGGCCCAAACTATATATATCCTGGATTATAAACATACAAAAAAAAATTATTTGTAATATATGCGCCTAACTATGGTATCGAGTTTTTGGCGGGATCTTAGTCTGTCATGTAGTGGATTTTATTTTTTATTCATAATCTTGTGTTACTTGACTCTATATTGTGTGAAATTGGTGGTGTTTTATGTAATATAGTTTGTTTATTGTGCATAAGTGAAGTGAATAGAAAATAATACCACGGACATTAATTCTGAGATGCAACAAAAACTCCATGGAAAGTTCTAACAAGGGAGCCACCATATTGTTAGAATATTGAATTAATTACTTGACAATGGAAATTAACAAACACTCTGGACAAAGATGTACGCTACTATTAACAAATAAATTAAGATAAAAAAGATGGATAAAAGAATATATTATAGAAGATTTGGCGTTTCTGCCTTTACATTAATTTGGACATAGAAAAGATTTGGCGCGTATGCCTTTACATTAACTTGGACATAAAACTGACTAAAGAATACATAAGAACTATAGAAGATTTGGCGATTAGGCTTTTAAAGAATACATAAGAACTACCTATATTGACAACTTCAGAATTGGCAGTATGGATTAATTCCTTCGCCTGTCCTATTGGACGAATATTATTACTACTACTAACTATGGTATCACAGTCGTTTGTCATATGAGTTAATGGCTCTGACAGAGAAGCTATTTATCTACTTTATCACTTTTATAATTTTTTTGTCTATTGAGAAATATTATCTTAGTATTATAACGGAGATCTTGTAACTACACACAAGAAATCATGTAGAACCGGTTACAGCAATATCCTTAAAGTTCTCTGTTTTTATAATGATTTATTATTGTTTATGTAAAAAGTGTACTTGACACTATAAAAAAATAGTAATATTAATAAAAAGGGGAATAAAAATAATAATGTACAGCTAAATTGAAAATAAACATTAAAACAAACAATAGTAACATATAGTCAAGTCCTGAGGGAGACGGAGAACTTTAGAAAATACTTTTAAACTGTTTTATAACTAACTGAAAACTAGCATACCAGTACCAAAACACTGCACTTATCGTCGCGTCTGCTTTCTTAGAAAAAGAGCAATACTAGAGGATACTTCTGTATCTACATCCTTTTATAAAAACCAATAGTTAATTAAAGAAAAAACTTATACTTAATGTTAGAAGCCTCAGTAGACTTTATTTTGTTTTTGTGTGCGAAAATATCTACAACTACGAGTCAGTTTCCCCTTAATGTTTAATTATATATATAATTATATTTATATCATAGGATGCAAGCGAACAGGCGGGTCACATGATGTTAAGTGATCACCACCGACCATAGACACTTGCAACATCAGGTGAGTCGCAAGTGCGTTGCCAGCCTGTGTTTGGAAGGAGGGGACGGAGAAGGGGGAAGGGAAGTGGACCTCAGGCGCACTCACTGACCGAACGAAACGCAACAATGCAAGCATTGTTACTTCACTTACTTCACGTCGGTTTTCTATGAAAGGATGGTACCGGGGGCGACCTGACCCATTAATGCTGAAACCAGCTATAGCTTCAGCTTGGCTCTTCCACCTACAAAAATTATATTTTGGCTCCAGTGTTTAAGTTATCTAATATTGCTTTATTTTTGTTAGACACAGATATAAATAAGATTTGCGCGGTACAATACATATTTATTATTTGTGCACTACTACTTAAATATGTTTTGCCTTTAGTGTATTCAATATGTTTTGGCGATTGTTCCTTTGAATTTGATTTTATTTATTAAAGAATAAAGTTAATAGCCTAGTTGTTAGATCAAAAATAAAACTTCCTTTATAAGAAAGCATTTTTTAAAGTTCTAATTGTAAGAAGTCATTACATAATTATATAAAAATTTGGAACCTATCATTTACGTTTTCCTCTTCGATGTTTAAATTATATAGTACAAAAATAAATGATCATGGGTTATTCTGTTATGATTGTTTTAAGCTAGTTCTGTAAAATTTTATTATTACTGCCTAGCCTCTATAGAAAAGCGTAACCTTGTTAATGAACCATGATAATTCTTCTATCTGCCAGTAAAAGCCTGGTCAAAATAGGTTAAATTAATTATTGTCATTCCATAGTTTCCAAAGTACAAAATGTAATTACTTACTTAAAAGCCTACAAAAAAATATTCCGGTTTGTTAATGACAACTACGATTCTGGTTGCTTTATTCGGCTTATACCTGCGAAGAGTCGGATGATAGAATAGAAATAAAAAAAAGTTAACAACATGGGTAATATTTTTGACAGTTTAACGATTCATACCGATGGACTGGGATGACGTGATATTTTAAAAATAAACTAGCAACACTTCAAATGTCATTTTACTTTGCATATATATAAAAGATGAACTGACTGATATACTGATCAACGCCGAGGGTCGTAAAAAATTGCATTCGGATTCCTTTTACACTGTAGATGACTACACTAAGGAACCATTTTTGTTCAACTCCTAAGGTGGTGAAAACGGGAAATTGAATTCGTAAGAAATTCCGTAATTTTTCCATCAGTCCGTCATTACTTTCTATACCAGGTGAAAGGTTAGACACTCGCAGTATTCTAGCAAATGACACTTGTTTTATAATGGTTTAATGATACAGTATATTTTATTCAAGTAAAGTCAGGGTAGATCTCTGGTATAGTTTATTTACAAGTATTTATATATCGATCATAAAGCAAGAAATTGCTACTTGTCATTAATTCTAATGAGGCCATTTTTGTTACGTTATTTCGCAATACCTTTATAAGTAATTAAATAGAATGTTTATAAATTACTTAACTTTGAAATAGTAGGGCACAGAATAGCTTAGATAAACAGATTTATATTTTAAAAGTTAGATTAAGCGAAACTGATTTCAAAATACAGGTAATGTAAATAATGTTGTCCGTTCCAATACGCACTTATTAAATATTCATTGTCTTTAATACATTATCTTCTCGTGTGTTCCAGTAGTGATCCAATTGTACTTTGATTAAGAACGTAAATTGCCTCTTAACAAACTTTGTAATAGACCATTATTTTAATTAAAGTGAAAGTTATTATTCACGAAAGAGGCTTAAAGTAATGCGCTGAGAAATATATCACAATAGAAAACCATTTTAATGGAATCATTTTTTCTCTGTACATTTATTTTCTTGTAATATTACTTTGATGCATTACAATTTATTAAAAAAGGTCGTTCGTAGGAACATTGACTTCACTATAGATGACCAAAGTTTTAATGGAGTTTAGCGATTTTTTTTTGCAATTTTTCATTTTCTAGTTTTAAAAGTGAAAGTTAAGAACGGGTTTTCTGGTACCATGAATGTAAAATAAGTTTGTAAGTATTTTCTTATTTAAATTAATTACATTTGTTTTGACTAGATATCGCTCTACCGAAGGTCTATTAGGTGCCATTTAAAATTTTATTATAATGACTTGCTTATGAATATGAATTTTCGTACTTTACAATTAACTGTTGTGAATTCTGATGTCATCGACGTTTATTAAGGAATTTTTCGGAATACGCGTACATTTTTTTTCTCTCTTTATTTGATTTAGTTTTTTTTATTATTTCTGATATATAAGTTCCATCGTAACCTATATCTAATTACAATTAAAACTCATAAATCTAAAAAGAAACAAATTGACTAAGAAGAGTGTAAGGGGTGTCGAATAACATCATAAGACTTGAGATATCCAAGCCAACCTCACCTGCACGTGGTGCATGCACCCTGCTGAATAACGAACGAGGCAATGGCGAAAATGGAAATGGCAAAGGTAGGGTTTTACAGCCAGACTGGGTCGCAACCACCATGCATATGGCGAAAAAGCCCGTAATAGTTAATCGCTTCTGTGGGTCGCATTTCGGGATCAGCCTGTGCATATCCAGCTTTTGCAGGCTGGCGACCGGCGATGGATAGTGTGGATAGTGGCGACCGGCGATGGATAGTGTGTCACTCGGTGGTCGCCATTGGTTTTGGATTGTATTGTGTTTACCATCAGGCATAGTGCAGTCATTTTGCCATGCTACAATAAAAAAAGGATAGGAACTTAAATTACATAGCTTTTTGTTAGAGTCCGGTGTCAGTTCTGCCAGAATGCTCTAATGGACACCTATATCCCCGATATTGATATTAAAATCTTAAACAAACCGCATCAGCTGAATATGATTTTTGTAACATCGCATCAAGATATGGTAGATGACGTCAATTTTACCACGCTCGTAGCAAACCGATGGATATATAGAAATGTATATATAATTAGAAATTTAAATATTCCTGACAGAATGCGTCCAGACGTTAACCTAAAAGTAGAAAAAAAGTATAGTTCTGTTGACTACTGGCTTCTATGAACCTTGGTAAGGTGGGGGCTAATACTTATACTAGACTGAATATTATAAGCACTGTAGTCTAACGAAGAAGGAAAACGAGGAAACTTGAACCAAATAAATACTTCTATAGAGTATCTGATGCATAGCATATGTGTAAAATATAAAACTGTATTTTTCTCGGAGTTTCAAATCACTATTCGTTGTAAGTTGGCGTGATAATTGTTCCCGTAACTTTTTTTTTATACGGCAAAATGACTGCACTGTGCCCGATGGTAAGCACAGTACAATCCAAAAACAATGGCGACCACCGAGTGACACACGATTCATCGCCGGTCGCCGCTGTCATGCCGGCCTGCGAAAAGCCGGATATGCACAGGCTGATCCCGAAACGCGACCCGGATGTAAAACCTTACCACCCCGCTTTCGCCATTGCCTCGTTCGTTATTCAGCAGGGTGCACCACGTGCAGGTGAGGTTGGCTTGGATGTCTCAAGTCTTAGATGTTATTTGACACCCCCTACAACTTCCCTCCCTCTGGCCCGTCTTTGATACTTTTATAGGCAGACAGAAATTAAAGCTTTTTATTTTGATTATTTGGTTTCTATTTACCCTTAACAATTCATCTCTTAAACATGTTCTTAACGTAAACAAAGAGAAATGTCATCCTTTGATACACCACTGTTAACCGAGTGTGATGTTTTGGGTACTTATAAGGGCTGGGGTGATATCGTTATGAAACGGTTAAAAGTATCAAAACGTTCAGAGAAACGATCGAACTGTCACTCGGTCTTGACACGTGAAATGGATTAGGAAATAATCTCGGTAACGGATCTCGAGATCATCCATATTTTCAAGGAATGTTTATCCATTATGTACTTGTTATTTCAACATGAAACCTTTACTACAATTTGAATGTAAAATTTTCGCATGATATAGATAGATGAAGGATTTTAGATCAGTTCGGTATTTTAATCTATACCTACTAATATTATAAAGAGGTAAAGTTTGTGAGTTTGTGACGTTGTAGGGGGTAATCTCAGAAACTAATGGTCCGATTTGAAAAATTATTTCAGTATTATATAGCTAATTTATCGAGGAAGGTTATAGGCTGTAAATCATCACGCTAAGAGTAATAGGAGCGGAACGCAAATGAAGAATGTTTCAAAATCGGGGTATTTTTCCACTTGGAAGCTTCCGCTGCGTGTTAGCGTTAGCCCAAAGTAGGTATTCCACGCGAACGAATTCGGGCGCAGAGGCTAGTTTTAAATAAGATTGGCTACGTAAACAAGTCTACTTTAAAAACATTACCCAGTGGTAAATATTTTGATGTTAGTCTATCGTCAGCGCATACTCGTATGAATACCGATAGTTAGCGTTTTATATGATATTTTAAAATATACCGATACTATGAATCATTATAAAGCGTTATATTGAAGCTATACATACAAATAATATTGAAGTGTTTGTTCGGGCTAATGTCAACATTGTTGAACCGATTTTCATGGGACTTTTACTAGTTGATAATATGAGAGTTCAAAGTATTATCATAACGCTAATCTATACAGGCAAAGTAATAGTGATATAATTTAATAAAGATAATTACAAATTGATAAAATATTATAATGATATAATTTAATTTAAATAAAATAGCACATGATTAATCGACATAAAAACGTGGTTCCCATGAAACAAAACACAATTTTCACGAAATCAAAAATACTTTTATTCAATTTAGGCACTGAGAAAGCGCTTATGAACGACAATAACTACCATTGGATAAAAAAAATAATCCAGCCATACAGGAGAACTGTCAAGAAACTCGATCTAGTTTTTCTTTCCATCGTACATATTTCTATGAAAACACATTATAGTTACATTATTAGTGGAAGCACAGAGAGGAATGTTATTTCCACACATCAACATCGCACACAGAACACTATTACGAGTACCAGCTACTTAATACATATCAATAATTATAATAAGAATGTAAATATAAAGTGTGTGTACTTTTTCGATTTTTGTGAAAAAAAAACTGTTGCAGGTTTCTTGGAATAGTTAATAAAATACATTTCAATCATTTTTAGAAATGTCTGTCTGTTTGTTAGGACACGCATCACTGCAAAAGTAATGTGTTCACGATAAAACCTAACCAAGAAAATCATAAAGCATATCCTCGAGCAATATTTAGCCTTGTTTTCATTAAAATCGTTTCACTCTATCAAAAGTTATTATAATTTTAATGACGGCTTAACTTGAATACAAGAGAAAAGTAGATGGATAAATGGACTTAATACATTCAGATGATTTTATTAGTCTTTGTTCTTTTACATTAGGTTCCGAACGAGTCGCGAGCACCGATAGTTTATATTAAAATTGGAATTAAAACTACTAAAAAAAATGAGTGCGTGTAACCGTCACACGCGATTAAAGTAAAACTTGTTATTTAAGTTCCGAATTATCTGATAGATGGCATTACAGATAATGAAGCTTTGAATGAATCTGTTACTTACATTGAAACCTGTTGACAGCACGGTCGCGCACCCATATATACATAATTAATTATATCGTATGTTTTTAGTATTATTCGATTTAGTTTATTATTCAATTTACTTTACATCAAATAGTTGCTAATAATATTTCCTGTGTTATTTAAGTCCTGAATTAGATTATAGATGGCACTACAAATAATGAAGCTTTGATTTTATTTGTTAGTTATTTACATTGAAACCGTATGGCAGCACTGTTGTGCGCCCGTGTATACATAATTAATTCTATTGTATGTTTTTTTTTATATTTAATATTCAATTTAATATTTCTTGTTAATTTCTTTTTTCAAAAATTTTTGATTAATTTTTTATAAACTATTTATTGACAAAATCAAGAATATTTAAAAACCGGATGGTACAGAAACGTGATGCTATATTGCCATAACGCACTTCCGTTGCGTTGTCGTCCAGTTACCTCCTAGTCGCGCCTAAAGAAGTTTTACTTCAAAAACATGTTAATTATTGTTAGTGACATTAAATAGCTGTGTCTATTTTTCTAGTCACATGGCACAGCTTCTTTATATAGAGAGTTCTTTTAATTAAATAAACTAAATATGTATGATTATATGTATATAGTATACGTAGTTATAAAGAGGTAAAGTTTGTACGTTACTAGGGGTAACACAGCCTATAATTTATTGTTATTAAGTTTCATACTGTAATTAACACGTACGAAGGAAGTTACGAGTGGTTGCAAGTGTGATATCTATAGTTATAATAGTCAGGTTTCATATATGTAGAATGAAATGAATAGTTTTCCATTGTATGTGATTGAAACGTTTCATATACAGGAGATTGAGTGGAAGATATTTTATTGCATCAATCTACAAACAAACAACTCTTCGCTAGCAACCACAGCCAAAAAACCTTGCCAATAGAAATTAATGATATGGGGTGCATGTAAATAACTATAGAACAAATAATAATTGTAAAATTGAAGCGATGGTAGTTCAATGGTTAGTGTGTTCGGATATAGCGTTGATAGGCGTAGGTTCGAATCCTTGTGAATGAGCTGGAACTTGTGGTGAAGGAAAACATCGTGATGAAAGGCAAAACATTTTGATATATTGTTAGAGAAGAGATCTTAAAATACATTTTCATTTTAATTTTCATCAGTGGGAAACCCACTGTTGCGTAACAGAAACCATTTAAAACGTTCTTAACATAAAGCGATGATGGCTTACTTGATGGCGTGTTTGGAACAGCGTCGGTGGACGTAGAGGTGTAAGGGGTGTCGAATAACATCATAAGACTTAGACACCCAAATCAACCTCACCTGCACGTGGTGCACCCTGCTGAATAACGAACGAGGCAATGGCGAAAGCAGGGTGGTAGGGTTTTACAGCCTGACTGGGTCGCAACCACCATGTATACGGCGAAAAAGCCCGTCATAATAATTCGCTTCTGCGGGTCGCGTTTCGGGATCAGCCTGTGCATATCCAGCTTTTTGCAGGCCGGCATGACAGCGGCGACCAGCGATGGATAGTGTGTCACTCGGTGGTCACCATTGTTTTTGGACTGTACTGTGCTTACCATCAGGCACGGTGCAGTCATTTTGCCGTGCTATTATTTAAAAAAAGGTTCGAATCCTTGCAACTAAATCAGAGCTTCCAGTGAAGGTAAACATCGTCACGAAACCATATCATGGTGGAAGGTTGTTTTTTAAGCCCGCCTGGCTAGCTATCACAGTCAAATTGAAATCTGCCACCAAACACGTATATGTGTGCTCCGGTAGCTGCTCTAAGTTTAGCGTTATTACCATCTTAGACCACACCGTTATTTACCATCAGGTGAAATTGTGGTCAAAGGCTTAATGTATAAAAAAATAAATATGGTAATATTAATATCAGTACTAAGAGAACTAGTGTCGTTTTAAGTTACTTGTAATTTGTGAAAAAAATCTTACTGTTAATATAATACTCTACAGTGTGTAAAAAAGTGTGTGTGTACTTATGTACACGTGTTAGAAGTTACACTTCTTTGGCGTAACAAGATAAAAATCTTTTCAAAATTTTTATCTTTCGCCTTATTCTACGTTTGTAGTAAAAAGGACATTAACAATAGAAAAAAGGTGCTTAATACATTGAAGGTTTTAATACAAAGAAATACAAAGAACAATTACAAAGAAACAAAATGTTGACTATAGCTAACTTCAGGGTGTCGGTTTTTAAGATGGTCGAGAGCGAGGCCGGGTGGATATCTGCCGTTTCGTTCTGCGAGACAGTCATGCTCGCAAAGGAGGCTGCGGAGAGGGAGAGGGAGTGAACGATTAGACTCCCCTCCCGCGGCCGACGAACTAAGCGGCGGCAACGGGTAGGCGATGACCTCCGGCCGCCGTATTTGTGGCCTAGGGGCGATAGACACGAGCATGTCCGTCGTATGGGTATGGTAACACCCAATTCCCCTTAAGGGGTCCACCATCTTGACCCCTCAGGTCGCAGTTTGGGTCCCTTAGGAGGGGACAACACCTGTTGGAGGAGCAGACGTAGTGTCGATTAGACAGTCCCTGCTCCTCCGGCCAAAAGGTGTAAGAAGGTACCATGAGGTTTTAGTCCGTGCGACTCGGGCGTATTCATCCTCTGCTGGCCGGCGAGATGGAAATCCGTTAGGGATTTCCTCATGAAGGAAAAAAACGGGTGTCGGTTTTTCGTAACGGTGTGCGCGCGCATCAAAAAAATGTACTCTCATCATTTTTCCCTAACGCGCCAAAAGAAGTATAACTTCAAAAGGTTACTGTTAATATCTCCACAGTGTGTAAATAAAAAGAGCTCTGTAAATAGGTCCGTGATATTTTGTTTCTACATAAAAAATAAAGCCACTAAATTATAAAAGTCACTCTGAAAATTCTTTATCAACGATTAATTTATAAGAACAACGATTCTCGTGCAGTCATTCTGAGAAATAAACACAGAAATTATATGATTTCAATTAATTACTTCTGTCATACCAGGAATAACTTAGAAACAGGATGACGGTATGCAATCATGCGCAGTTAGTTAACATTCAGTTTTTTCGCACGAACCGCATTATCTCATAATTGTTTATTGTGTCGATTGTTACTTTATAGAACTAAAATTTTCTATGTTTTAAAGTGTACAAGGTAAAGGTAGAATGAATCAAGTTTTTTTTATGTCATAGCAGGCAAACGAACAGGTGGGTCACCTATGTTAAGTGATCACCACCGTCCATAGACACTAATTATATCAGGGGAGGTGGGCCTCCAGCTCTCTCACTGACCTAACAAAACGCAACAATGCAAACATAGTTACTTCACATCGGCTTTCTATGAGAGGGTGGTACTACCCCGGGCGAGCCGACCCATTCGTGCTGAAACCAATAATAGCTTCAGCGTGGCTCTACCACCTACAAAATTGAATTTAATATTGAAGAAGCGCAAGACGTCTCTGGCTTCACTATTGAATTTATATGAGCCATTCTAATCTATATAAATAAAATGGTAGAGGTATGAATGACATTGTGTTGAGTGTATATTTTACTTCTATGTTTCTTGGACCTTATCTAATAAACAATGTCATTATAGCTTCGTTTAATATAAGGTTATTAAAGTTGTGAGAAACTACCGTTTTTAAAAGCACATCGCATTCATTCGGACAAGCGGTGTGTTGCTATGTTTTTCCCTTTGTAAATAGAATATATTATTGAGATAATAAACTATGTAGACTAAGTCACGCGTATCAACTAGTACAAAATACAAGATGAGATTTCAGAATAAATTGTGATAGTGAAAAGAGTATTTAGGAATGGAGTAGAATCTATTTACATTATATAATATTGTAAGTTAGTACATATTATATATGAGAACGATAAACTACAACATACTTTGACTGATCACCATAAAAAATTACACACCTATTTTCATGAGAAGTGTTTTTATGTTATTCTTGTCTCGCCACTAGGTGGGGCTAGATACTTTATTGTTATTAAGTATTATATTATCACGGGCAATTGTTAGTTGAGTGTAAAATATAAATGGCTTACTTCGATTTGCAATCACGTGCAAGTAGTATGGCTTAAAATGCAAAAATGTCGTTAGAGCCATGCAGTAAATGTTAACATTGTTGTGATAAAATAGAATAAATGTATGCCAGTATAATTCTAATTGTATCTATCAAGATAATTACAATCACTAAGGAAGAATGTCCTCAAACCAGTTTTGAATATAATAACAGTCTAGTATGTAATAAACATAGCGGTTGATATATATATATATATATACTTTATTAATTATAATGTTACGATGGTGTGTACTATGTATGCTGTAATTTACATAATTTAATATGTACCGTTTTATTACATTTGTTTTTACAAGTTGAATTGTTAATAAATATCGGTTATGCTAATGTTTTGAAAATTTGTTCTTATCAATCAAAATTCAAATTACCGTTTGGAAGACAGTAATACCGTAATAGCATTAGTAAGCCCTGAGTTAGTTGCAACTCAAGGATTTGAACCTACGTCCACTGACGCTATGTCCGAACAAACTATCGTGGAAGCCATCATCGCTTTGTTTATATTTTTTATATCATAGGTGGCAAACGAACAGGTGGGTCACCTGATGTTAAGTGATCACCACCGTCCATGGACACTAACAACACCAGAGGGGTCGCCAGTGCGTTGCCACCCTTTGGAGGGAAGGGTTAGAGGAAGGTGAGGGAGAGGAGAGAGGAGAGGGGAGGGGAGATGGGCCTCCGGCGCTCTCACTGACCGAACGAAACGCAACAATGCAAGCACTGTTACTCCACGTCGGTTTTCTATGAGAGGGTGGTACTACCCCGGGTGAGCCGACCCATTCATGCTGAAACCAGTAGAAATTAGAAATTTAAAATGTTTTCTGTTACACAACACCCACTGTGAGTTTCCCACTGATGATACATTTAAATAAAAAATGTGTTTTAAAATCTATTCTCTAATAATATATCAATATGTTTACCTTTATTCAATAATATGTCGAACTGGGTCATATCTGACACATAATGTACCTACAAACCTTTGTATTGCGCAAATACAGTTCGTTGATGTTACTTCCAAAAACTTTGTATTAGCTACGGCTTGGTGAAAAACCATATGTATTTTCTCATATATTATGGAATTATTGAAAGAAATATCGTAAATGAAGAACTTAGATAGTACTAATAAGTAAAACCATTCACTAAACGAGGTAATAAAATACAGAGGTAACGATAAAATGCAGTGCGGATGTGCACATATTGCATTTTATTACGCAACTACGTACACAACAATTCTATCACTAAATGTTCAAAATGTAATTTTGTATTTTGTAAAAGTAATTTTGTAGAATGTACAATCTTTTTCTATTAAAATTTACGACGCACATTAAAAAGAAATAGACTAAGGAGTTTGAATTGTAGATTGTAGTGCACGTGTGGTGTGTGTGTGGTAATCATTACTTTTGGGACTTGATTATATTAACCGTGGGTGAAGGCGACATATCCTTGAGTACGATTTGATACGATTCGAAAGAGTAATGCCCATGCGTTTCATATCTTTTTTAATAACTAGGAGGGAAAAATAAATCATATTTGTGGAAAATGGCTCGTCTTATCGGTTTGGTTAGTTACGCGAGTCCAGGTGGACGGAGAAGTGCGGATGATATTGAATTTGCCGATAAATTGTGAAAGTAGTCCTCGTTGCCCGGCTTAAAAGTGCTGGAGGAGGATTAGAGTTTAGTATAATCCCATTCATCGCCCTTCGAAAAATATTGAGTATTCTATGTAGGATTTTGGCACAAATGCAAAGGAAAAGGAAACACAAAGCCGCCTAACATTAATAATTTAAAATGCAATAAACTTTTTTTTTATGTTTATGAAAATTAATGTTAACTTGTTTATACGTAAATAATTAAAAAGAAATAAATATATGCTTCACGACGCATAGAGAAATTATTTTATATTTTTGGGATAGTCTAAAAAACGTGGTTATGTTTTATTTTTCCATGTACTGACATCCATTACTGAGTTATGTTCAAAATTTAAAAACGTTAGCTCATTTGAAACTTTAAAATCATTTACAAAATTCTATCCGGATCTACATACAAGAAACTGAGTCAATAAAAACATGGTAGAAAAGTCAATCGCTATCAAAAAATGAAAAAGTACGTTATCAATTGACGCGATTGTAAAATTTAATAGTAAAAATATATACAGTGTTGAGAACAAAACGGTATTTAATAAGTTATTGGCTTGAACCTGCGGAACAAAACGTATAAACAGTAAAGGCTTACTTACGTATTATATGAAACACAAATGATGGAAACTGAAGGTTGTCGCAAATGGTCTGTTCTTTTTATTAATTTATATTTGGACTGTAATTTGCATACTGTTCTTGGCTGTCTGTTAAACAGACTCAATAGAGCAATAAGACAGCAATTTACACCTGGCAACAATTGTCTTTATTATCAACTAGCTGTTACGCGCGGCTCCGCACACGCTTTTTAAAAAATGTATTAAAGAAATGTAAAATTGTGAGTGGGTGTGTACATTACAGAAAAGCTTTTTCAAAAACATTTGTAACTACGACACGCACGCCAACTGTAACATGTAACGTGTAAATTAGATATATGAATACAAATAGTATATCGAATGGGATGGGATTTATCATCAGCAATATACCTGGAAATTCAACCTTCTATATACCAAACTCAGTGCTCACTAACACTATATAAGAAAGTAATGCAAATTATAAGCTATACATTATCGAACAATATATCTTAAATCTTTTATTATATAGATATAATATGCCCGTATTGTCGATATACTTAAGTTATTATTATACGTTGCTATAATCACTGAGTTATGTAGAAGCAAACGCGGTAAATAAAACAATATATCCGCCAAATTGACCAAAAAGATGATATAATTCATATTACATACAGATATATGCCTTTCATTTA
>MU158707.1:930214-1021484 GCA_015888305.1 Antheraea pernyi
CGTGATGATATATAGCCTGTAGCTTTCCTCGATAAATGAGTTATTTAAAACCGAAGGATTTTCTTAAATCGGACTGGTAGTTCCTGAGATTATTAATTACTTTTTTAAGGTCTGTTATCTACCAGTAAATACCCCGTGAAAATCGGTTCAACCATTTTGGAAATAGCCATGCGGACGAAACCGCGGACAAATAAAATAGAATATGTCAACCGCTATAATTTCGGCTATATGACAGTAAAAAGTAAAATTCCCGTTAAAATAGTGGACCTATTTAGTCTATATATCACCTATAGTCTGTTTTGGAGATTACCCGCAACAAAGAAACAAACAGAAAGAATATACTGATATAATAATATAGTCAAAGTATAAAGACATTTATTTTTTGGTCAATTGTATCCATATCCATCCATCAAAAAGTTGTTATTTTAATTGTACATACACAAACTTTATTTTTGTTATACGTAATAGAGAACAAATAAAAAAAGTAGAAATAAAAGTAGTATAAACTTTTTGCTTAGGAAAACAAAATAAACTTCGAAAATGTTTGCAATAGAAACTTACCACGTTACCATGGCAACGTATATAATACTAACGCTAACGAAATCTTTATTTGACCAATTTTGTTTTATGATTATGAAGACTAAGAAGATAATAATGATGGATAAAATAATGTACGACATATTATATAGAAGATTTGGCGCTTATGCCTTTATTGTAACTTGGACATGGAAGAAAATTGATTAAAAGATATATAAGAAATACCTATATTGACAACTTCAGAATTGGCAGTATGGATTAATTCCTTCGCCTGTCCTATTGAACGAATATTATTACTACTACTAACGATATCTCTCAAAAGGAAAAGTGCCCGAATTTGAAACATTCTTAATTGGTGCTCTGCTTCTTAGCATGATGATATATAGCCTTCCTCGATAAATGAACTACTTAAAACCGAAAGATTTTCTCAAATCGGACTGGTAGTTCCTGAGATCATCGCGTTCAACCAAACAAACAAACAAACTCTTCAGCTTTATATATTAGTATAGATTAACAAATACAGATGCAATATGTAATACTCTAAGCTTTCACGATGTGACCTTTATAGTTTAGAGAGAGATTTAGAAAGACGTTGCGGAATTCCTGTGCATGATATTGTTATGTTTTTCAAAACTTTATTTCTATCAAAGGATAGTTCGATCTTTGCCCAATGAAAGCGACCACTTTTTATATCTGAATTATTGGCCTCATCGTTAAGTAGGTTGAGTTCATAGTATCGAGTAGTAACATATGAGTGGTTGGGTCTTTATTATGAAAATTGCAAATTGTGTTTGATACTAAAAGTGACATTGTGTGATAGGATTGCAAAATCAATCAAAATCAAAATACTCTTTATTCAATTTAGGCACTGAGAAGGCACTTATGAACGTCAAAGCTACCACCGGTTCGGAAAACAACCCAGTCATCGAGAAAAACCGGCAAGAAACTCGATCTGGTTTATCTTTTCATAATACATAACATTTTTTTTTAATTATTACAACATAATACACAGACACATAAAGCTACATTCGTTTTTAGTGGTTGCACAGAGAGAGGCGTCAATTCCAGACGTCGCTATCGTTCACATACTGATCCACCCTGTAATACCTTTATGTATTAAGACCCGCTTGACATAACACTTGAACCTACTATCCGGCAAATCGGTAATGTGTTTTGGGACTTTGTTATAAAATCTAACACTATTACCTAAAAAACTGTTACTGGTCTTAGTAAGCCTGAAACATGGAGTGACCAGTTTGTTATGGTTTCTGGTATTTACATTATGTCGGTCTTTTATCAATATGAGAAACATTTACAATACAATCCTCACTAATATTAATGCAAAAAAATGCAAATGTAATTTTATTTGTTCGTTTGTTACGTTTTCAAAAAAGTTTACAAAAAGTACTGAAGCCGTAACACCTTAGATTAATAGGGTATTGAATGCATTTCTAATAACAGTGTTGGTATATAATAACTCAAAAAATTGAGTATTCATATAACTACTAATTACACAGACACGGGCTGTAATAGAAACTTACGAGGTAAAATCGCCTTTGCGCTCGTCGACCAGTTCTGAATGAAACTTGGGAATGTTCTGTGAAGGCGCAATACGTGTAATACTTTTTACAAAAGTCAGCTAATGCTTTAGTAACTTTTATCTATAAGTACAAAAATGCTATAGATGTTTAGAAGTAATAAAAAATACCATTTATATTTAACTCTACATCTGCTTTACTCGTTGAACTATGTTATATGAAAAAAGGTAATACAACAATAATACTTAATCACGTTGTCTTGTTACAAATACTCGCTAGTTGCAGGTTTTTTATATAAATAATAATTGCAATTAATATCATGATTTCCTGATTTCGTACATCCTCTTCGTCTTTATAATGGCATAGTAAATCTATGAGTAGTTTATTGTTATCTATACTAATATTATAAAACTGGGGGGTTTGTTTGTTTGTTTGGTTGAACGCGCTAATCTCAGGTACTACTGGTCCGATTCGAAAAATTATTTCAGTGTTATATAGCTCATTTCGAGGGAGGTTATATATCGTCACGCTAAGACCAATAGGAGCGGAGCACCATAGAAGAATGTCTCAAAATCGTTTTTTTTTCCTTTTGAGAGCTTCCGCTGCGTGTTAGCGTAAGTAACTATTCCACGCGGAGGAAGTCGCGGATAGAAGCTAGTTATATTATAATCTTCATTTGATTTGATTTCGTAAGATAACAGAGTAAAAAATAATGTGTGAATAAATTTACCTGGCGGACGCGCGGTACGGGCGGTATACCGTAGGCGCCGTCCGCCCGGTCCTGCGGGAATGGATTGGGGCCAGGGAGCCGACTGGTGCAGGTGCTCACCGGACACGGTTGTTTCGGGTGGTACCTGCACCGGAACGCTCGCAGGGAGCCCCAACCTCTCCCAAACCATTCCCGCAGGACCGGACGGACGGCGTCTACGGTATACCGCTCGTACGTTATGTATTGAGTATACATTTATGTACTTGGAACGCTTGCGCACCCACAGAGTTTGAGTCTGGGGGTAATGTATAGATATCAGGAGAGAAAGGTGACTAAAAATAAGAGCTACTTTACCTAGATTTCAAAAGCTGATTTTTATATATGTTCTGTATAATATGAAAGAAAGAAAGAAATACTTTCTTGTTGGAACAACCATACAATTAAAATAAATTACACAAACTAATTAGACAGAAAAAAAATATATTTTAAAAATGAAAAATAGATGTCCAACAATTGGCGAACCCATTCAGCTAAAATTTGCAATACAGTAAGTAGTACTGCAGCGCTGATTTTCGATGGGAGCCTATATGAATGATAAACGGACGTTTAGACGGTCATATTAATGTTAATACAAAATATAAAACGAACTAGTGGGCGCCCAGTGGTCAACATTCGACCATAGTTCATTGATTTTTTAAAGGGATAAATATTATAATAATATTTGTATGTTATAATATCATTGTTGAATGTAGAATGAAAAAGGGTAATTGGAACGTAAGAGTAAAATAATACATACAGTCGAGCATAGCAACCTCCTTCACAACCTTTTTTGAAGTCCTTTATTGACAGATGTCAAAATGTCTTTTTTATTTACATGTGTGTATATGTTGTGTAAAATTGAAGCAGTATCGTGAGTAATGCATATTTTAATTAATTTAATGTACTTCTAATGCATTTTATATAAAATAAATAGCTTTCTGCACTTCTCCTCCATATAAACTTTCATCTATGCCAAGTTTCACGTTCATCCGTTCGCGCATTTCTCTCAAAAAGGGATACAAAGTTTGGGCTTCACGTATTAATATATAGATGATGATGATAAACAAATAACACAGACACACATAACACGTCACGGATGGTCATACTAAAGAGATATAACTACTGTAACCACAAATTTAGGATTAAACAAAGCGAATATAAATTTAGAAGAAAAAAAGATTTTAAAAAAATACACACCAATAAACAGAGCTTACAATAGAACTGCGTGAATACATTATACGTCACTTTAATTACTGAGTTTGAAATTGCAATAGATAATGCTTATATGAGAGTTAATTATTATCATTCTAAAGTAAGAGATCCAGTATCGCCAGACACTTTCCGAGGTGTATGGAACTGTAACTGTATGATAGATACCTTGTTTTTCTGTAAATTTGACGTGTATTGAATTTTTTTATAATCGTAACTAACAAACAAATAAACAAAGTCGCATTTATAATAATGTTAATAAGAATTGTATTTTAAGCTAGCGGGCCCGGCGAGCTTTGTCCCGCCCTGATAAAAAAAAACCTTGACAAATTATATACCTAAACCTTACTTATGAATCATTTAATCTACTGGTGAAAACCGCATGAAAATCCGTTCAGTAGTTTTTGAGTTTATCGCGAACAAACGGACAGACAGATGTGACAGAGGATTTTGTTTTATAATATATAAAATAATGTTTCTCATTTTTTTTTCAGTGCTATTTTTAGTTGAAACAGTTTTCTAGTTTCAAACGTAAACACTCTTATATGTTACTACCAGATAATACGTCACTCCACCAATTTAAGTACGACTCCAATTATTCTAATACAAAAAGTAATTGTTTTCCTATGCTATCCTCTTACGACTACTTAGGTAGATATCACAAAATTTGGTAAATAAATAAATGTACAGAAAGAACCACAGATTTACATAACACAGAACTAAACCCTCACATATGTTACAATATACAGAATCATAGATACTACGTCACTCGACCAATTTTAAGATGAGGCCAATAACTTGAATACAAAATGTAATCGCTTTCCTATTCTATCCTATTAGAAATAGGATACTTAAAATTTGGAACATAAGTAAATGTACAGAATGAATCACAGACTTATTAATACGAACTTCGACTATAGAAAAAAACAAACATTTGATTTTTTTTTATTAATAACACTAAAGCTCGTCAATAGCTAGAAAACAAAAAAAATGCTGAGGATCAGAGGAGGGAGATGTTTTAACCGTTTCCCTATTGCCTATCTCTATACAGATAGAATAAAACCGGATAAATAACAATTTCTTGTTTATTTATGAAGTTATGTTTTGTGTATGCAAAACAGAAAATGAGACGATACGTAAAAAATAAATGACTATAATAAATTATTTGCTAAACTTATTTAAAATCTGAATGGCTATTTTTTATGTCGAGAAGCTGATTACATCGTATTTGTATGTTTACTACAACAATTCTACGTGGGAAATGAATATTGTAAATTTGAAATCGAAATATGTAATATATAATTCGTTATTATTATTCAATACACCTGTACATGTACTCAAAAACACATTTTTCTCGTCAAGCTTTCTGATTTATTGCCCATTATTTCTATTTTAAGTCCGCTTATTTATTGATGTGGTATAACAGTCTGTATTGTATTAGTTAATATTGAATTTTAATACAGCTATTGATTATATTCTAATTGCAGAATTTGTCTAACTAATTCTTATTAAAAATTAGTAATTGACAAAACACGGGGTGTGTTTACTTAAAGCAATAATATAAATTAACCACTGAGTTATTACGGATTTTAATTTTAATTCCTTAATAATTGTTTTGATATCACACAATTCCGAATAATAAATACGATTTTAAATATTACAATTATGTTCATTGCTACTACGTGCTGGAATAAAATATTTGTACTATTCATATGTATGTTTAGTAACACTATATAGCACTATTCCATTCTCGTGTGGTTCTGGAATTAGCTTGAAACAAACTAATTGAATAAAAAGTATTGCATTACGCAAACCGGGAGTGCATTCATACTTTTTTTAAATAATAATTAAAATTAATTAAAATTAAATAATTCAGTTATCCTTTTGTTTCTAAATTATGATACAGAAAATAATATGAATACAACAAGTGTTGATATAATTACCTAATCATATGTTTACGATAATGTTTCAAACGTAAATGCGTTAAGAAATATACATATAAGGTAAGAACAAAAGAATTGTTCGGAAAATGTCTTACATTTTCTATGTTATTACTGCTTATTACAATTACTGTATCTGTGTTCTCTAATCTAGATTAAAAATTGAAAAGAACTTTGAGGTTAAAGTTGATGCAGATTTACAGGTCTCCACGAATATAATTCATTATATTTAACATTTATTTCGTTACAACTGGCATAAACGTAATTAATTATTAAAAAAAGATGTAAAAAAATTACATAAATGTATTAAGAATTATAGATGCTTCTAGATCGATAAACTGATTGTCAAGCCCTGTCGTTACTGAGGATTATCCCTAAATATATTCAAAGACAATTACTAAGTAATGAATACGAATTAATTCAAATATTTTTAGATTGAGACACTTACCTGACGTACGTAATTGTATTTACGTTTTAAATCATTCAGAAAACTATGTAAATGTTCTAAGCACTTTGGCACAAAAGTTCCGATGTAGCGTAAGATGTACATAGAACTAGAGTCCGACAAGATACGTGCGATACTGACGCTCACATCTCAGAGACTGGCATGATAGATTGCGCTCGTCCAAACGATTCGTTTATCATCGGGACTTTTTCCATAACCCGATTAAAAGAGATATTAGATATATCTTCAATGAAATTTACGGGATATTAGTCGATTATGGATCTGTGGTTACATACAATAGGACAATAAAAAATATACAGGTATAGTTTCTTTCACCTGGAATAATCCCACTAATCACTAATTATATAATCACAAGTATGTTATATAGTGCTACAGGCCTTAGGTGTGTCTAGTTTTTATAAGAAGATGCTTTTCTTTAAATTTTTCCACCTTAGCTATATTATACTGTTAAAATCAATATGGCCGGCAGCTGATTAAATATCACATTAACATATAACTATTTTTAATAATATTCTACTGACAAAGAATGACAGTTACCGTATGTATTGTATGAATACAATATAATATTTTATATTATGTCCAATTTTATATATATGTCCAAAAAAAATGTGATAGAATAGTCGTTCTATAGTACGTTTAATGCGTTTTAAGCAGCTTTTTGGTTATAATATCATTAGTTTTAGGAGTCTTTATAGGAAGGCACATATGTAAAAAATTGTTTATTCTACATCAGTTTATCTAGTTTTTTCATAGCAACACACTCAATTTATATATATCTTTATATATAAATTTCTTCTGTGCGTGTGTATGTCACTGAACTCCTCCTAAACGGCTGGACCGATTTTGATGAAATTTTGTATGCGTGTTCGAGTGGATCCGAGAATGGTTTAGAATTGAACCCGGTAGGTGGCGCTGCGGTTGAATTTTAGATTTTTTTTATTATCAAGGCAGGACAACATCCGCCCGGACCGCTAGTATATATATATATATGTGTGTATATATATATATATATATAGCGACTGCACTTTATGTGACGATAAACACAGTAATATATAACAACGGCGATAACTAGAGATTGTACATTGCTCATCGGAAGTCGCTGTAGTTATGGCGACCTACAAGCCTCCCGGAAGGATGTAACACCAGAGCCGTAGTGACAAACCGAGAATCATCGTGGTGAGTTTATCATTTTGCGCATGTGTATGGTTAAACATTTGGGTGCACGTTACTTCGCACTTCCACTTGAAATTGCTGTCATATCTTACTACAATAGAAAACGGTTATAAAATATCTAAAAGTAATTAAAAGGCGTCGTTGGTAATCGGTTGAATTGCACGTTGACGGATGATTGTAAAGTCATTTTCGCATTTATTATTAGTTTTGGCATCTAATCTTCTAATAGATTATTACTGCAATTGCCGAGTAGGTAATTATATATCACTACGTATTATAAAACAAGGTCCTCTGCTACGTCAGTCTGATTGTTCGCGATAAACTCAAAAATGACTGAATGAGTTTTTATGCGGTTGTTACCAGTAGGTAAAGTGTTTCATGAGGATGGTTTAGATATATAATTTGTCAAAGTTTTTTTGCTATCAGGATATATTATAAGTTTCTTGCGATCTTTTCAATGTTCTAACAAGATGGTGACATTCTTGTTAGAACGTTCCAGAGAGTTTCTGTGGACATTCAGAGTTCATGTTCCGTGGTATTATCTCCCATCCACGTCACTTGTGCACAATCACTAAACTAAAACATATTACGTAAAACACCACCAATATAGATTGGTGGACATATAATAAAAATGAAGTGTCTGTATGTAATATCAAAATAAAAATTTTTGAGTGATTGGGTATGAAAGTAAGTATACACGCTTATGATAACAAAAAGCAATTTTTAAAATTTTTGTTGGTCTGTCTGTCTGTCTGTTTGTTCCGGGTAATCTTCGAAACGGCTGAACCGATTTTGACGGGAATTTCACTGACATATAGACAAAATTACAGCGCGTTACTTAGGCTACTTTAAATTAGACTATCTGTTAACCGCGGCTTCGCCTGCCATGCCATCTTCAAAACGGTTGGACCGATTTCTACGGCACTTTCACTGACAGATAGTCAGTTTTACTTATAAAAAGTAATTTAAGTAATTTAAATTTAGACTAGATGTTAACCGTGGCTTCGCTTACAGTGCTATCTACGAAACGGTTCGACCGTTTTTCATGGGACTTTCACTGGTAGATAGCGAATCTAATAAAAAGTAATTGAGGTTATTCTATTTTAGACTAGCTGTTAACCACGACCTTGTCTGCATGAAATTTTGCAAGATTTCAACTCATTCTTTATTTTTAATAAGAGAAATAATTATCAGCTTATTGTTTACATTTCGACATTATAATTATTAATAACATTAATGATATAGACGTTTTTTTTTCCGTACTGACTACGCTATTGATCAAGCAAGGTTTTAACAGCTTCACCGGACTACTGTGATGATATAGAGGTCTTCCTAAAAAGATCTTAGATTATAAACGTATTACGTAAAGTGTTCTATAATACAATTTCTTGCGGAACAGACAAGCGTTTATTTTTTGTATAGTCACAAAATCTTAATTATAATAATGGCAATGTATAAAATGTAAATCTTAATAATAATATTTTAAGTTATTGTTTCGTTGGTTCCTTATATAGTGTAAGTGAGCACTGAGGTAGTTATATGGTGGGTTAAGGTTCCAAATGTGTTGCTGATGACAAACCTCATTTGGCACGCTTTTTGTATTTATATAACTACTGTACACGTTACATGTTACTTTTAGTGGCGTGCGCGTCGTACTTACAATTGTCTTCAAAGAGCGTTTCTGTAATTGTACATAGTCTCACAATTCTATAATTCTTTAATACGATTTAAAAAACGCATGCGGAGCTGCGGGTGCAGCTAGTATTACATAATATAGAGACAAATACCACAAGATTTTGAATAAAATATAAAGTCCACTACATTTCAAGATCCCTCAAAAACTCAATTTCTTATTTATAGATAATATTCCGTAGGATATATACGGTAAACTTCATTTCTATTTAATTGTCTGACAGTAGAAACAATTTGAAATTAGTCTATAAATTCTTATATTCCTCCGTTATTTCGTGGTAAATTGCGATAATTATTATTTGAAGTTGTTGTAAACTCGCTTATTGTTATTTATTTCATTCGAGTGGAAGTTCTTCTCGCACACCCCTTGCGGGGCACGCAGGAAAACCGTATCAGGGTTACCCCTCTGGCTGTAGCCTCTCTCTCCCCCAGCATCAACGGAGGTGTCTCTAGTATTGGATTACACGTCCGTAGGGCGCTCTTCCATCTGTGATTAACTCGTCCTTTTCCGTTGTGGTCCAGCCGGAGAACCTGGCAATCCACGTGAGGTCTGTACTAATTTGGCAGCAGTCACTTCGTGTTCTAGTCTGAGAGCCAGGACTTCTTGTCGAGAAGCATTCTTCTCGCGATCTTCATATTCGCAGGCTAGCTCTTCTAGCTTTTTAGCAAGCTCCTTGGGCTTGAGAATCTCGTTTTGCTGGTTCTTCTTCTTTTTGGGTTTTATTTTCTTCGAAGGAGGATTAGCGGGAGCCTTGAGTTTCGCCTTTGCCGCCTCCTCAACCATCTTCAAGGTCGGCCTGGTTTCCCCCGTCTTGCGCCCGGAGTTGTCTGTCCGGGCGACGACGGTGCCTGCCCGGCGGTTTCTCAGCTCTCGTTTGAATACGGGGCATCGTGTTTCGTTATTGGATCGCTCGAGTTCAATTGCGTTGCGTTTAAATAATTAGGGCTTTTATGGGTTTTAATTGTAATTAAGGGTATTTAAATATATTTCAATGTAGAAAAATTATTTTACAAAGTTTTTTTCATTTTTTTTATTAGCTATCCAATCGTCAGCCGAGACCATTATCGTAAATCGTCCGTACTGAAGAGGAGAATAGTTCTATTGATGTTAGAGTAAGCATGAAGTGTCAAATCATGCTATAGTAATTAAAAATGGTGAACTTGTCGTTCCTAGGTATCTCTGCAGATTTAAATAAAACGGAAGTGCCTCTTGTTTATCCGTGCTAATTTGTACTCGCTCTGACTCTGACTCGCTCTGTATCATATTACTGTTCAGAATAATAGAACTTATTAGTAACGTATTCCAATTATCTAGACTAGATATTATTATACTTTTCCATGGGGGATTACCACTAATGACAAAATTACAATTAAGAAAATAAAAAGCATATCGTCTAGTTTAAAACAATATGTTTCTTTTTGTTATATTTTTGGCAACCAATCTTCCAGGTTATTATTTTTGGCAATCAATTTTGTAGATTTGTGACATTGTCGAGTAAGTAATAATATTATATATTTTCTTTATATTGTGTGATAATTTCAATGTTTTGACAAGACGGTGGCCACCTTGTTAGAACTTTCCAGAGAGTTCTTGTGGCATCTCAGAATTCATGTTCCATGGTATTATTTTTCATCCACTTGGGCACAATAGCAGAGCTATATTACGTAAAATACGACCTATATTACAAAGTAGAGTCAAGTAATACAAGATCATGAATATATAAAAGCTGCTACATGACAGAGTAAAATCCCAACAAACACTCCCAGTAAATATTTATTTGGAATTCAATTATATGAGAATTGTGCTATATGTCCTACACTTTACTTCATTACATAGTATAAAACAAAGTTCCCTACCGCGTCTGTGTGTCGGTCTGTTCGCCATAAACTCAAAAACTACTGAATGGATTTTCATGCGGTTTCATCAGTACATAGAGTGATTCGTGAGGAACGTTTTGGTATATAATGTTTGGTAATAATCGTCATGGATTGTTTTTATAATCAGGGCGGGACAACGTCTACCAGTAATATTATAAATGTGATAGTGAGTGTACAGATTTGGCTTTGTTACAGTTTTATTATAGTATAGATAAATAAATAAATCTTGTCACCTTTGTTTAGCAAACATTTTTTTATACAATGAAATAAATGTAACAACATAAGTGACAGTTTCGTCTACATAAATGTTTCAGACGTGGTCGATAATTACGTACAGATATGTCATGTAGGCGTAGCTCAGTTGTAACGTACCGGGCTTTATATGTTTCGACGGAGCCGACGGTTCGAATCACGGTGGTCGTTTTTTTTGGTATATTTTTTTTTGAAGTAGCATATGGAAATATAGCTTAATTTTTTAGCTAATCTGTCTGCTATATATAGCACAAAGAAAATTTACCAAAATTCGTCAAGAATATCATGAACTAAATTTTTTTTACTTTCGTCCGTTATCCTGGAGAATCCCTTGCGTTTTATAAGATAAAAAGTATCCTACATGTAACCTTGTAATATTAGTTATCACTGTGCCAAATTTCGTCTAAATTGGTTCAGTACTTTCAGAGTAATACGTGTTTAAAGGGACAGACAAACAGGCAGATCCTGGAGAATCCCTTGCGTTTTATAAGATAAAAAGTATCCTAGATGTAACCTTGTAATATTGGTTATTACTGTGCCAAATTTCGTCTAAATTGGTTCAGTACTTTCAGAGTAATACGTGTTTAAAGGGACAGACAAACAGGCAGATCACTGAAACCAGTAATAGATTCAGCGTGGCTCTACCCCCTACCAAAACCTATGTATAGAATAACTTAGTTATAACTCTAGCTTAGCGCAACACTGGCTGTATAATAAAGATAGCCATAATTGTGGAAGAGCCTGGTTAACAAAATGAAATATGTTCTTTGCAAGGGAAAAAATAAAATGGTTTGAAATGAATTATTTTGTTTATAAAGAATATCACCAGGCACATTATTGTCAATAACAAAATTGTCTGGCAGTGAAAAATTCATGTTTTTAATAACCTATAAACGTTAAACTTATAAAAGTTACTGACAAAAAATGTTCCTTAAATTATTTATAAATCAAAATGTTGATCTGTAAAGGTGTAATTCGCATTAAAAAATACAACGTTAACCGGCTACCAGGTATCCTGAATCGTGTTTGGAAGGGCATAATATATCTTCATATTAAAGAACCAACTTTTCTCAAATTCTCGTTCTTCCAACGTTGCTGGCTCTTATACTAAGGTGTCGCAAAAAAGTCTAGTTACATTAACTAATTTCTTTTCTTTCGTTATCCTGGAGAACCCCTTGCGTTTTATGGGTCAAAAAGTATCCTAAATGTAACCTTGTAATGTACAGATTTGGCTTTGTTACAGTTTTATTATAGTATAGATAAATAAATAAATCTTGTCACCTTTGTTTAGCAAACATTTTTTTATACAATGAAATAAATGTAACAACATAAGTGACAGTTTCGTCCACATAAATGTTTCATACGTGATCGATAATTACGTACAGAAATGTCATGTAGGCGTAGCTCAGTTGTAACGTACGGGGCTTTAAATGTTTCGACGGGGCCGACGGTTCGAATCACGGCGGTCGTTTTTTTTGGTATTTTTTTTTAAGTAGCATATGGAAATATAGCTTAATTTTTTAGCTAATCTGTCTGCTATATATAGCACAAAGAAAATTTACCAAAATTCGTCAAGAATATCATGAACTACATTTTTTTTACTTTCGTCCGTTATCCTGGAGAATCCCTTGCGTTTTATAAGATAAAAAGTATCCTAGATGTAACCTTGTAATATTGGTTATTACTGTGCCAAATTTCGTCTAAATTGGTTCAGTACTTTCAGAGTAATACGTGTTTAAAGGGACAGACAAACAGGCACGTACTGGGAAGACATTTATCGGCAATATATGTATGTATATAGTATATGTAGTATGTATATATATGTATGTATGTGTATGTATATAGGTTATTTGTTATCTTAATTGGACCTGGTAGGTGATGCTGCGAACGGGTTCAAAGCATATTTTAAAATATTTCTCACATACCAACTGAGTATATGTTTGAGTGAGTCCCTGGATAGTTGGGATTCATAATTTGAAACAGTAGGTATCGCTGCAATTGGGTTTTGAGATGTATTTAGATTTTTCGCGTTTAAAAGTACAATCGAAACCGGTAATAACCGATTTGGTGCAGACGAAGTCGCACGGGTCAGCTAGTTATGAATAAAATATAAAATCTACTACAGGACAGACATGATCCCGCCAAAAACTCAAAAATTATGATATTATTGATTACTGTGCCCGCGACTTCGTTTATTAGGCCCACGTATTAGGCGCATTTACTTGTCTACATTTCTCTCGTACTAACGCTGCGTTGTCATTAAAACTACAATAACTTTTGATAGAGTGGACCGATTTTAATGAAACAAACACTAAGTTACTCCCGAGGATATGCTTTACGATTTTATTGCTTATCGAGGTTTATTGTGAACCCAGTACTTTAGCAGTGATGCGTGTTCATACAAACAGACAGACAGGCAGACATTTCTAAAAATAATTGATATATCTTCTATTACTTATTCTTAGACACCTGAAACAATTTTTTTTTCACGAAAATCGAAAAACTACAGACATTTTAAATTTACATTCTTATTATTATTGATGTTGATGATGATTATTATTATAATATGGAGTATTCGATGAGGTTTTATTATATTTAGTTTAAAATTTTCGTATGTACAATTCTGTAATTAAATTTTGCAAAACATATTTAGAGATTCATTAATATTACACCTATTTACTCTCTTAGTTGTCTAGGCAACAGTAAAGAGTTAATTTAATGAACATATTTACTCACGTTCTAATTTTAATTGCGTCACCTTAATTAAACGCAAATTGATTTTCTTTCTTGTGATGTACGCTACAATGAGAACGATGTCGTTGGCACCCAGAAGTACGTTTATATAAAAACAAATAGGGATGGGAAACAGTAAGTCGCATTCGGAATAACAAATCGGTATTAAAATTTAGCAGTATAGATAATTACATTTTTAATTGTTGATTAATTATAATGTACTCGTACATCACTAATATGCATTCTTTTCTGTTCTAAATGTAAAAAGACTGTTAAGGATGCTACGTGGAATCGTGATTCTAACAATTCTAATGAATTAAATTATTATTATTTAGGATGTTTAAAAAAGTTGTCCTATTAAGGTTTCTGTTTCTCATAATCACGTTATTATCATATTAGCTATAATTGCGTCGAAGCTGAAATAAACTTTAACTCGATTGCTAATTATCTATACTAATATTATAAAGGGGTAAAGTTTGTGACGTTGTAAGGGGTAATCTCAGGAACTACTGTTCCGATTTAAATAATTCTTTCAGTGTTATATAGCTCATTCATCGAAAATGGTTATATATATCTTCACGCTAAGGCCAATAAGAGCGGAGCACAGATAACAAATGTTTCAAAATCGAGATGTTTTTTTAGAGCTTCTGCTGTGTGTCAGCTTTAGCCCGGAGTAGTAACTATTACTACGCGGACGAAGTCGCGGGCAGGAGCTATAATCTATATACTAATATTATAAAGAGGTAAAGTTTTGTACAATACGCTTTTTCTTGTTGTTAATCAACGAATTTAAATGAATACAACTCTAATAGTATCTCTAACTGTCGTTGATTCTTGAGCATAATGATAATTAACTACTTAGCTGATATTCAAATTTAATGAATATACTATTTGCTACAAAGCAAACCAGACACAATAGATATTCTGTCGTCACATTTTAAAATGAGATAAATCCAATTTTAGCCGTTGCTAATGTTTGACATTATTTTTCAGGATCTTCGAATTATGTACATGTAAAGTATGAAGATCATAAAAAATTAAACTAAAAACCTTATGTACATCAAATTTGAATGTCGTTCTCGGTGTGTAAAAACCGGAAATCTTATAAAATTAAACATGTTTATTTATTTATTTAATAGGTTTACAATAATTGTTACATCGGCTTATTTTAAACACAAAATTATTACTTAAATCATTATCTACGTTCTACAATTTCTTAAATAAACACAACTTGCATAGTACACATTAATTAAAAGTGAAGACATTATCATGCTATAACATAAACTGAATTAAAACGAAAAATTTTGTATGTTAGCAATTCTTATGCCTGATTATATGTTATATACATTTCGGATATTCCACTGCTGCCTAAGGCGAATAAAAAACCTAAATTACTTTTTATGAGGTCTGATATCTACCAATGAGTACCAATAATACCAGGAAATAGCCATGCGGACGAAATCGCGGACAAATAAAATAGAATAGGTCAAACGCTATAATTTCAGCTATCTGCCAGTAAAATTCCCGTTAAAATAAGTCCAGCTGGAGATTACCCGGAACAATCAGACAAAATATAATACTATAAAAATATCGAACGAATGTAAAACATTTTTTTTTTGTTATTTGTAGCTATCTACATCCATTCACCAAAAAGTTATTATTTATTTTTACATACACACGCTTTATTTTTATAATCCGTAATAGAAATAAAAATTTGGAAACAAAACTAACGTAGAATAAACTTTTTGAATAGAAACATAAAATAATTTTTGAAAATGTTTGCAATAGAAACTTACCACGTTACCATGGCAACGTATATAATACTAACGCTAACACGCAACGAAAGCAATCAAAACGAAAAATATGCCCGATTTTGAAACATTATTCATTGTCGCTCCACTCCTAGATTAGCGCGTTCAACCAAAAAAACAAACAAACAAACTCTTCAGCTTTATATATTAAGTATAGATAAATTTATAATTAGTTACAAATCGAAGGATGAACGTGGAGTATGGTTTACTATTTTTAATGGGCACACTCGCGTATTCTCCAGTTGAAACTGATTATATATTAAACGGATCTTGCAAAATCTTGCAAAAGTATTTTAGATATAATTCAATTTAATTGAACTTAATTTTCATAGTTTAACCTCGCAATCAAGGCCCGACACGCGTAGGCGTCCAACAAACATACACCTAATTATAGAAAATTAGAAGCTTCTCTTCAAGTGCACGTGAAAATGTCAAAAGGGGCACGTTCACGTTCTTCGAATTGAATATTTTACTACGTGTGTGTATTTTCGACAGAGTATCAATTTAATTCTTAGTAATATAGTATAATAAGGGCTTAATTGATTAGGATATAGCGACGGTAATGGTACACGTGCCGAAAGTAACTCGGGCTATCTTTACACTATATCATTTTTTTTCTTTTTTATTGTAGCACGGCAAAGTTACTGCACTATGCCTGATGATAAGCACAGTACAGTCCAAAAACAATGGAAACCACTGAGTGACACACTATCCATCACCGGTCGCCACTGTCATGCCGGCCTCCGAATAGCTGGATGCACAGGCTGATCCCGAAACTCGATCCGCAGAAGTAAATCACTATGTCGGGCTTTTTCGCCATATACATGGTGATTGTGACCCAGTCAGGCTGTAAAACCCTACCACTCCGTTTTCGCCATTACCGCGTTTGTTATTCAGCAGTGTGCACCACGTTCAGGTGAGTTTAGCTTGGATGTCTCATGTCTTAGACGTTATTTGACACTCCTTACACCAAGCCGCTAAACCAGCTGTAATGTTTATAACTGTTGGCTCGAGTCCCCAAGTACTTTCCGACCGGGTTCCCTGCACTCCTTACACTACCGGGTAAAGACGGGGCCCTACTTGAAGTTTACTTATTAAGTAAAAAAGCTTTTCCGTACACAAAATTTCATCAAAAATATTCAAGGTATTTTTTTTATTAAATCCGAACACATACAAACAATAAGAGGAAACATTTTTGTTAACATGTTCGATGTTCAATTTATAACAGACATTTATGACAAAACTAGCTTCAGCCCGCGAGTTCGTCCGCCTGGAATAGTTACTTTGGTCGAACGCTAACACGCAGCGGAAGCTATCAAAAGGTAAAAAACACAGATTTTGAAACATTCTTCATTGGTGCTCCGCTCCTATTGGTCTTAGCTTGATTATATATAGTCTTCCTCTATAAATGAACAATCTAATACCGAAATAATTTTTAAAACGGATCAGTAGTTCCTAAGATTAGGTTTCGGTAGGTGGTAGAGCCACGCTGAAGCTACTACTGGTTTCAGCATGAATGGGTCGGCTCGTCCGGGGTAGTACCACCCTCTCACAGAAATCCGTGAAGTAACACTGCTTGCATTGTTGCGTATCGTTCGGTCAGTAAGAGCGCCGGAGACCCACCTCCTCTTACCGCCTCCCCCTTTCCCTCCCCTCCCCCAATTACAGGCTGACAACGCACTTGCGACTCCCCTGGTGTTGCTAGTGGCTATGGGCGGCGGGTGATCACTTCCATCAGGTAACCCGTCTTTTCGTTTGCTTCCTATAATATAGAAAAATAAAAAAGATTATCGCGTTCAAACAAACAACCATACTCTTCAGTTTTATAATATTAGTATAGATTAGAAGTTAAAATTAGATGTATATACAGAACAAAGTATTTTATGTAATAAGGACTATTAGACTGAAGTGACACTCCGTGATAGTACGTCGAGTACATTACGCGTAATTAGTTGACTGATACGCCTGAAGAGTTGTAGTCCGGTGAAGCTGTAAAGGCCTGTCAGGTCAATAGCGTAGTCAGTTCAAAAAAAATAAGTGCGTGTAACCGTCAGACGGTTGTCAGACGCGATTGTAGTAAAACTTCTTTGGCGTTATAAGATAGTAGCCGACCCGTGCCCACTTCGTTGGGCGGTTATAGGTATTATCAAGCTACAACTTTTTTCTAGAACTCAATCATATATCTCTCATCGTTCGTAAGAAACGTTTTCGTTGGACCATTTTTTCTCCGACTCCCCAGATATTACCCCCTACAACCTCACAAACTTTACCTCTTTATAATATTAGTATAGATAATATAATTAGTTAATAGCTTCTGCCCGCGACTTCGTACGAGTGGAATTGTTATTTTGGGCTAAGGAAAAAATACCCCGATTTTAAAACATTTTCATTGTTGCTCCGCTCCTATTGGCCTTAGCGTGATGATATATAGCCTATAACCATTCTCGATGAATGAGCTATATAACACTGAAATAATTATTCAAATCGTTTCTTTAGTTCCTGAGATTACTCCTTCCAACGTCACAGCGTCACAAACTCACAAGCTTTACCTCTTTATAATACTAATATTATACTAATATAGATGGCGATTAAGTAAAAATAAATACATCATATGAGAATTTAAAGAGGTATTTTCAAACAGGCGTTTATTAATGATGTAACACTAGTAATATATACATTTATTATTGTCGACAACTATACATTAAAAAAAAATAATTTAATTACTATCATACTTTAAATATGATATGATTGGTTTATAATAACTGAAATGAGAAACAAATTCTTTTCTATATTTTATTTACTTTATAACAAAGAGTTGCTAATAATATTTCCTGTGTTATTTAAGTTCCGAATTAGCTGATAGATGGCACTACAAATAATGAAGCTTTGATTTAATTTGTTACTTACTTACATTAAAACCAGGTGGCAGCACGGTCGCGCGCTTATATATACATAATTAATTATATTGTATGATTTTTATTATTATTCAATTATCAATTTAATTTTTTTAAATATTTTTGATTGATTTGTTTATAAACTATTTATAGACAAAATCAAAGATATTTGAAAACCGGATGATCCAGAAACGTGAAACCATTTTGCCGTAACGGACTTCCGTTGCATTTTCGTCCAGTTACCTCCTAGTCGTGCCTAAAGAAGTTTTACTTAAAAAATAGTTTTTAAGCGGTGACCACGTATTGAAAAGGCACAGGATGTGAGTATTCAGTATTTCACAAAAGCTGCGGAAGTCTGTTGGATGCGAGCAGCCCAGGATCGATTGTAGTGATCGTCTTTGATCCTCAAGTCCTCCTGTTGTGGACAAATTTCGCTTGAAATAGTGATGATGAGATAGAAACAAAAGTATCTACGTAAAATAATACATTATGCTTTATATTATTGGAATAATTTTATGAACAAAATGAAATGATTAACATTGGTGAGTCTGTCATAGCATTTTTAGTTTAATATTACATGTTTTACGATAACTGTGTAGTAGTTTCGTTTTAATAAAATATTGAAAACTTTGGAGTTTTTTTTATGTCATAGGAGGCAAACGAACAGGTGGGATCAGATGTTAAGTGACCACCACCGTCCATAGACACTCACAACACCAGGGGAGTCGCAAGTGCATTGCCAGCCTGTGTTTGGAGGAAGGGGGAGAGAGGGAGGAAAGGTGGGCCTCCGGCGCTCTCACTGTCCGAACGAAACGCAACAATGCAAGCACTGACTTCACGTTGATTTTTGTGTGAGAGCGTGGTACTGCTCCGGGCGAACCGACCCTTTGATGCTGAAACCAGTAGCTACTGCGTGGCTCTACCACCTATAAAAGTGAATGAGATTATTGATAAGTGAATGATGATTAGTTGAGATCAGTCTCAATATTCAGATACATAATAATGTGATAGATAAAATTTAACTATAAATAAGTAATAGCACTATATGGTGCGTCGGCTCTTTCTATTTTTGGCAATGAAATTCCATTGAGTAAATAAAAACTCCGAGTATTTTGTAAACGAATATTTATTGGACGTGATACCTTATTACAATATATTGAAATTGTTTCACGAATCTAGTGTAAAGTTGTGTTCGTAGGAACTTGAGTAATTATAACTTTTTTAATTATTAGTTCACTATCCAATATAAGTTTTATGTTGAACTCAAAGATTTAAGAGGCATTTGTTGTTCTTAGCAAATCTTTGCAGTTTAACTGAGAATGAATGTAAGTTTTTGTTTGTGTGAGCTTTTTGTGTTATCGCTTAGTAAATTACTATGTTGTAGAGTTATATTATATACTAGCTTTGCCCGCAACTCTGCCCGTGTGGAAAATAATGTAAAAAAAAAACACTGACTAATAAAATCAGCTCAATGTATTAAGTCCATTTACTTATTTACTTTTCTCTCGTACTTAACTCACGTCGTCATTAAAATTACAACAATTTTTGATACAGCGGACCGATTTTAATGAAACCAGGACTAAATGTTACTCGAGGATATGCTTTATAATTTTTTGGTGAGGTTTTATCATGAACGCAGTGCCTACTTTAGCAGTGACGCGTGTTCAAATAAACAGACACACATTTATAAAAATGATTGAAATGTATTTTATTACTTACTCCAAGACACCTACAACAATTTTTTTCACAAGAGTCTAATAAGTGCAAATACCTTATATTTACATTCTTATTATATGTATGTATAGATATTTGAAACAAAGTTAGATTATTTGGTGGAATGATTATAATTGTTTTTATTTCATACTGACCATGGAAAATTTCCGACGTAATTTTTATAAAAGATCTTATTTGTAAAAAAGAGTAAAAATTTGACTTGTCCGTCATAATCCTATCTGATAGTTAAAGCCTGAATATCTTTATGAGAAACTAGTTTGGGCAAGAGATCTGAATAGTTACAGAACTGGAGCTTCTAAGTATATGCTATGTACTTATCGCCATGTTACCACCTCATTTCGAGGCAGTTTTAAGTTCGCTGCTAGCAAATGCTGGAACGACCTACCCCCTCCAATACTCAATATCAACGCATTACTTACATTTAAAATTAAATATAAAAGTTTTTACTACTATCGCAATGCTTATAAACTAAAGGTTTTGCATCCAATTTGAGTTTCATACATATTTTAGACACGCCTGCAATGGCTTCTCTTGTATGTTGTTTTATGTATCCTACTTTTTTATTTCATTAATTTCCCTTATATATCTCTTTATATACCGTATTATTTTTTGTACATTACTTACTTTCCCTATAAATATATTATATAATTTTAATTCATATTTTTATTATTTTTGTACGCACCGTGACTTGCATTGGGTTCCAGCTGAAAATCAGCGCTTAGTGTTTCTCATAACGCTAGCATATGCTGAGCTGGACACCATTTCATAATGCACAGATATGCATATTTTTGTCCATTCTTGTATACTTGTATTTTATGTTGTACTTTATGAATAAAATATTTCTTTCTTTCTTAATCCTAGAACAATTACACGAACAGATTCGCTTTGTATACATTAATATAAAAAAAAGTCAATTGCCGAATACATGTAACCGTAATACTATTGAACGACTGAATGTATTTCGCTAATTTTTTTCTTATGTTTGTAATTATCAGGACAAGATCTGTATGGAATAAAATTTTGGAAAATTACATTTAAAAAAATATATCCCCATTACAAAGTGAGTAAGTGAGCGAGATAAGAAGACAGTAAGGAGCGCCTCAAAATTATAGACAGATTGGTGTTGAGTTGTTCAGTTCGTATTGTAAAGGAAAGATGCGATTTTTTTTTCGAACTTACTATTACGCTGTTGGTTTGATGGGCCTTCACAGCTTCACCAGACTAAAGGATCCGGTTTCATTTCCTTCGTTCGCACACTCGTGTGAAGCCGTAGCGAGCAGCTAGAAGTCCATGTAAAGAATATAAATCATTCAATTTTATATTTATTCGACAAACTTATTTCATAACCGCTGATAATACTCAACATATCTCAAAAACAATGAAAATGTAACAAAACTACATGAGTAGGTATGTCATAAAATCTTAAGGTTAGATATATAATGTAGTATATCGCGGATAGATTATGATGGAGTTATTGAATCGACGTAAATAAATTTTAGGGTCAAACGAAATATTTTGCTTACGACATACCTATGTTATTATGACTCATACATGTTTAATATATCAATAGTATATCAATAATATATATATCAATATATATATAATAAATATCAATAATATATCAAATGATTAGATTCTAAAGTTCAAATTATTCGCCTGCTACTGCTATATGTAACAAAAAGTTATTAAAACAAGTAGACAAATTATTTTCCGCGTTCGTTTTTACATATATTCAATTTGTAAGGTTAGTGACTGTTTTTATGCGATTAATGCTTTGCGTTGATTATCGTCTAAGAGTATTTGTGTACAGAAGAGTTAATGAAGTTATATAACATGTAGTAAAAAGAAATATATTATTTTTGCATGAAGTTGAAGGCTTTATTTAGCATAGTTAGAATGATATTTGCAGGTCGGCATGATAGCGGCGACCGGCGATGGATAGTGTATCACTCGGTGGTCGCCATTGTTTTTGGATTGTACTGTGCTTACCATCAGGCATAGAGCAGTCATTGTGTTGTGCGACAATAAAAAATATATATATTCTTTTTCTTCTTACCCTTATCCCACATAAGTAGGGTCGGTACAACATGTTTGTCATGTTGTGGTATATGATTTGACTTAATTTTTACGATCGGCCGCCTGCATAACATCAACCCTCCTTGGGATTATTTTGTTGTACCATTGTACTTATGATTATTATTATATAGTTGCGAAGTCTGATAGGATCTTTTAGCCTTACGATTTTTCTGTACGCTTTGGTAGGCTATTTATAGTGTCTGCTTGAGCGGCACCACCGTTCCGGTTAAAAACGAAGATCTTCAAGAGTATGGTTGGCTTACTATATTGCCATTTTTATGTAACAGAAAACTTGCCAACTTTAGACTACTCCCGAGGACTGCATTTTCAGGTTTTTTTTTCAGGATTCGTGGTTTAAGAGTTTTCTCAATAATAATATAATATTAGATACAACAAACCATTAGCATTACATAGTATAAAACAAAGTCCCCTGCCGCGTCTGTCTGTTCGCGATAAACTCAAAAACTACCGAACGGATTTTCATACAGTTTTCACCGGTGGATAGAGTGATTGATGAGGAATATTTCAGTATTTAATTTGTCAAGTTTTTTATCATAATCAGGGCGGGACAACGTCTGCCGGGTCCGCTAGTAATAATATAAATTATGAACACTCTAATAGAAAAATAAATTTAAATAAAATGACAAGTCATGTCATATTTAGAATGATATTATTCAGGTCAAATATGCCGCCATTTTCTTCGATAACCTATTGTCATTCTGAAGGTAATTTTGTAATGCCTCTCCTACGGGCCCTGATCCCTATTCACAAAAAACTAATATAGTCAATTTACACCAGCCTCTCTTGGGGTCTACTTTTCACTAGCAAAAACGCTCGTAATCGATGGATATAGATGATAAACGTTTCGTTTCCGTTTTGGACTATAAGGTCCCTCATAACGATCTCTCAACCAAGCTTCCGAAGCTTCTGGCGAGTCACTAAACAGGTGTGTGGACTAGCGTTGTCCTAATGGCTCTATAACGCCTTTCCTATTAATAATTCTGGTCGCTTCTGGACGATTGCTTTCTTCCGACAATCCAATCAACTAAACCAAAATCTCGCGTAATTTACTGTTAAGTAGTATAAAGACCTTAAATACTGTTCAGTGAACAGTGTTCATATTTTCAGCCGTTGCTTGCGTTTTTGTATATCGAAAAAAAAATGTAAAAAAAATTATATAAAAATTAAAAAAATCCACTATTTCCGTTCCACTTTTGACTTACACTCAAACGAAACTGAGTTAGACAATGAGAAGGGTTACACAGAAGTATTTTTGTATGAAATCTTATCCGTCTGACGCCATCTAGTGAAACCAAGTCGCACTAATACAACGCGAAATATAGATTTTAAAGCCATCTATTGGAATAACAGTGGATTTCTTTTTATTACACTTAAATATAATCAAGATATTACCCAATAAGGCGCGATTCACACACTGCAGTGCCATTCATGGTTCAATCTCGCTACGTTCACGTTCTTTTTTTATATTATAAGGGGCAAACGAACAGGCGGGTCACCTGATGGTAAGAGATCATCGCCGTCCATAGACACTAGCAACACCTGGGGAGTCGCATGTGCGTTGCCGGCTTTTTAAAGAAGTGTACGTTCGTTTCTTAAAGGTTTATAACTCGTAATGGTTTAGAAACAGTGTCGCTGGGAGTCGAGAACCTCATTCTAGAAGACCTGCACTCATAGAGGTGGTGTGGATGACATTTCAGTTTGAGGCGGGTTGTACGATAGTGCAGCGGCAGGTATGAGTCCAAACAACTCCTCTTCACACTCATCGTGGTAGGTGCGATAAAGGACGCAAAGAGACGCAATGTCCCAAGGTAGTGCCAATGAGTCTTCACTCGATAAGTCAACGCCGAGGATACCAATACTGCTTTTGGTGACTAAGGGGAGTCCCTGAAAACGACCTGTTTGCAGTCACTCAAATATTTTTAAACAAAAAAAAATCGTATAACTCTAGTTCCGATCCGATATCTCGTCTTATAGGTTCGTCGAAAAGAGAATTAAATTGAAGCGAGATCGGCTCTGTCATAATCTAATAGTAAATTGTGGAATTCTGAAAAAGTAAATTATCTATAGGTGTAATTTATAACATATGATTACTACTATAATTATTTATGGCAACTTTTCTATAAGTGTTGTTATCGAGAGAAAAGAGTGTATGGTAAAATTGGCAAACGTTTTAAAAGAACAGTTGCTTGTCTTTCTCTTTTAAAAAATATGTTATATACATGTAATATTATAAACAAGAATAAAAAATGTATTTAAATATTGTATGTCGATTTTGGATCGAGTCGGACTGATTGTAAGAATAATAGTAGTGCAGACAAAACGAGAATTAATCGGACATGAATCGAGCCTAAGACGTGAAAATATAGGACATGGTAATTGTGTCCGACTCGAATCGTAACTACCACACACAGTGTGTAACACCCATCATAGCGACATACTTGGGTGTATATATCCAATGACCGGGGTGGTAGGGATGTTACGATATTAGGTCCTTCCAACGAGGTGTGATGAGGTAAATTGGAACTCGGCATGATGGCACCAACTCCCTTTGGTATTTCCCCATCCCAGCCGATCGCGATCGCGGTAGCGATGACAGCGATGACGACTACTCCGACATGGAGCAAGACCCTCCTGCTCAACAGGATCCCTCTGCCGAGCAAGCCCCTCCCGCGGACGATGGCTTCACCACCGTCACGCACCGCAAACCGCGCAAGAAGCGCTCGAACTCCTCTTCCGACCCGGAGGACAAATTGCCCTCTAAAAAGATCGCAAACGTCGATGGCGCGAAAGTGCCAAAGGCGACACCAGCGCCCTCTAGACCCGACTCGCCCGTGGCTGCGGGTTCCGCAGTTTCGGGCAAGAAGCCCCGCCCACCGCCCCCCGTTACGATCCAAGACAAAGCGTCTTGGGTTGAGATTTCTAGCCTGCTGGAAACGGCAGGTATCTAGCTTAGAATAGTTTAGCTAGGACAGACGCGTCTTTTTTCGATAACAGCCCAAGCCGAGGTGTGCGTGCACCCTTGTGTATGTTACCTAAAACCAAAAATCGGTTGTGTGCCTTAAGCGCCAACTTTAGTAGTCCGGTGAAGCTGTGAACCCTACCAGGTCAATAGCGTAGTCAGTTCGAGAAAAAAAAAACCCTTTGGTATTTAACACCGACAGTCGTCGTTGTGTATGGACTGTACCGTACTTTCCATCAGGTACAGTGCAGTCAACTAGTATTTCAAAAATCTGTACCCTTCTGGGTTCTTTTAGTTAGATGCGTTTTGAGAGAATTCACTTCATCACAGCGACGATTAGTCACGCTTGCCTAACAGATGTCTATTCATTGGTAGCTACAACACTACACCATTCGTCTTCTACACATTGGTTATCAGACACCAAGAGTAAAAACACGCTATCCGTTCACGTAACAAACGAGGAAGCAAATAGCTTCGTGGGAACCCATATACATATAAGGAAGGATGGGTGTAACAGACGTATATACTCTTTGAATTATACCTGTAGAAGACTGAGAGAAATTAATAACGTTCTTTCTAATATTAGCAATGCTAATGTGAATTTGTTTGTTACACTTTCACGACTTAACTAGTCAACCGGTCATCATGTAATTTTGGATACACGTTACGAGGGTTACAGAATAGTAAATATAGTATATTTCGTAAAAAAAAATTTTTTTCTTTTTTATATCATAGGAGGCAAACGAACAGGCGGGTCATCGAAGTGATCACCGCCGTCCATAGACACTAGCAGCACCAGGGAAGTCGCAAGTGCGTTGCCAGCCTGTTTGGGGAGCGGGAGGAGTGGGAAAGGGAGAGAGAGCAGGTGGCTTCCGGCACTCTCACTGACCTAACGAAACGCAAAAATGCAAGCACTGTTACTTAACGTCGGTGTTTTTGTGGGTCGTGTGGTACTAACCCGAGCGAGCTGACCTATTCATGCTGAAACTAGTAATAGCTTCAGCGTGGCTCTACCACCTATAAACTACTGTACCCGATGAATAAGTCTACTTTACATTAGCGGTAACGTTCTAGAAATAAGACACAAGATATTTATGAGTCAAAATTATTATAATTTATTATTCAGCAACAAATTGTAACAGTAACAATGTTTCATCGTATATATTGATTCTTTAAACAACAATAAAAGTTTTTATTAATAACATTTCGAATATATGTTAAATCTAAACAAACGATATTTTGATAACACACTAGTATTTTTAATAACCGGTGTAACCAATCATAATAAACATACGATATATGATAGTTTACGTTATGTACCCAATCAATATCAATTAATATGCAAATTTTGTTTCAAAATGCTATATGTAATATAAAATTTACATATAAACTTACGCTATTAACATTTGAAATGATAATATGTGGGCTAAATGATTTATGTTATTATATATGATAGATTATAAATTATACTGAGAAGTCAACTATTTTTCAACGATGTACGACTTTTCATTTTTAAACTTTTTTTTTTATAAGTACAATTGTATTTTAAATATATATGTATATTGTAGCTTAAATAAAGTAAGTTAACATGAATTTAGCAACAATAATGTATATAATTTGTGATAGTTATATTCATAAACGGTAAATATATGTTATATCGATATCCTGGACGTAAACATTAAATTCAGTAATTAGAAAATAATTTACTTTCGTATAGATAACTTACATAATCGGAAAGTTCCATACAGATGTATATGCATGAATTAATAAAGGTAAAATTGAATTATGCTCTTCTTTCACTTTGTCTAAATGAATTTTCAATTAGAACGTTATCGTTTTAATAATCAGCTTTTCATTCAGCCAGTCGTCGACAGGAAATTCGTAACTTTTTTTAAAATAAATGCTTTGGTAGTCTTGTTCTATATGAAGAAAATGCTATCGCGTACAATTCCATTCTTAAAGGAAAATGGAATATATCATTACATTTATATTAAACAAGCGGACACGCCGGACGTTGTCCCGCCCTGGTCATTAAAAAAAACTTGACAAATTATATACCAAATCCTTCCTCATGAATCATTGTATCTAATGGTGAAAACTGCATGATCCGTTCAGTAGTTTTTGAGTTTATCGCGAACATACACACAGGCAGACAGACGCAGTAGGGGATTTTGTTTTGTACTATGTAATGATGAGCAATGCGTAAATACACGGAGAAGTTTATCTTTGTTCAGAGAGAACAGCAAGCGACCACTGACTCTGTTAATGCTGCAACCATAGAATTATGAAACCGCTTACACACGCGCGGGTTTGTTACTCTATGGCTGCAACCTATTCGTTATTAAAGGAACAGAATTGAATATCATATGTTGATTCATTATAGTAATTCATAATAATCAAGAAAAATTGAAAATAAAGGTCTTATACAAATCCAAAAACGTTGTTTTATATCTTTAATTTCTTATAAAAAATATCTTTATTATTATTATTACATTATATTGTTTATACTTAAAATTAAAACTTAAAATTTCTTACAATGTTCATAACTCCGTAAACAGACAATAAAAATAAAATAACCTTTGGATAAAAATGTAAGGTATAAGTATATAAGTATCAAACAATATACAACTTACTATTTAATATTTTTATTATTATTAAATATTCAAAATAGTGGCTGTAGTTATAAAATCAAGAATTATTTTATTAGTTTTGAACAACAATATTACTGTATTATTTATGTTCATAAAACTATACGAAATCAAAATAAAAAATAAATCCTTCAAATAATATTCTCGTAAAGTTGTTAAAAGTCGAATTAAGGTAATTTAACTATCACTTAAAAATACTAAAACTCTTGGAAATTCAAAGTGAGCAGTATAAATCCTCAACGATTTTTTTATCTTTTCTTAGAAGTTAAAGGAATTAACGTTAGTCAGAACTTGATGAGGGATCTAATGATGTAGGTTCTGGTTCTTCCATTTCACCTAAAGTGCCGTCACCACTTCGTTGCGCTCGGCTGATAATCATGGCAGGCGTCGCTGCTTTTACTGTAACGTTTAATAAAAAATATATTTCACAGAAGCAAAGCGATAGCTAAACGTTTGCTTAAAAAAATATCAACATCAGGCCTCAGCAAACTTTCTCCACAGCGTATGGCTCTGTTATCCGTAACCAATTCTATAACGTAAATATCTTTTTTGATTATGATTTTTTTAAGATTTAAGATTATTTAACAGTACTAGTAATAATCAAGCCTAAGCAAAACAACGATATTGCTGTATTTGTATACGTAATACAAAAACTTCATATAGATTATATCCCATATATATTCCCATTATAGATAAGAATTAATATTTTAGTTTATATAATCGTTGGTACATAATATAAAGTTGTCATTTTAAAGCCTACTTTTTTTATCTGCAATCGCTTCGCTATAGCGAGATACATAATTAGGGAGCCGTTCCGAAGAGTATGGTTTGTAATACACGATGTTATACGAGATTTTTGAACTCAAAGCCTCAGATGTAACTTAATTTTATCTAGTCTTACAATTGCTTTCCTTTTTGAGCCTGGTCATAAGCAGTTATAAGCTACAATTACCACTTAATGTTAGATACTTTATATTACTAAGTTAAACTATCTAAACACACTAACTTATGCTAGCGGCTCCACTGGCGTTAAGGTAATTTTGATCAAATCATTATTAAAGAATATTTAGAATCACTTAATACTTTTTTAAGTTAATCCATTACAAGCAAAAAAACATTGTTTCCCCTTTATAATAGTGTAGATACAACGTTTGACAATAGTTAGAACTATTATTGAAAAAAGTGTGTAGGTATGTGTAAATGATACCACAATATGGCAAGAGTTCGATTGAATCTTCAGTACAACTGTCCTTAACTAGTTAATAGCTGGTAGATACCTAGAAAAATATTACAAAGTTACTTTGCTATAATTTCGTTGTAATTTCTGTTCATTGAAAATTGAGGTTGGAATACGTATGATTCGACGCGGTAACAAAACGAATTATTACTAAATGAGCCATTACCGCAGTTCTATAGAAACTATAATGGTATTTGGTAACTAAGCATGTGAAAGTTCTAATGATATTTTAAGAATACCATCGACTGAACCATACAGTGTGTTACTGAACGGAACCATTGAAAAAGCTACAGGTATTACTTTATCAACATAGACTAGGTTTAATAACAATATTCAATGAGTGAGTGAATTAATAAAGAACAGCAAACAAAAATAATACTTTGGAGAAGCCAAAAAAAAATTAAATCCAATGGTAGATTTTTTTGGCATAAAATAAATATGAATTTTGAAAACACGCAATGTTATGTTTCATTAATTGTGTTGAAGAGTTAATACTCTTTACTAACTTTGTATTAACATACAAAGTTTCAAATTAATGTGGTTCGAGAAATATTATTTCCCACAGGAACTTTGCCACTTCTTTTCATATCTTTTGGAATTTAATTGAAAGAAATTCCTTCTCTAAAAGATCCTTTATCCTCAGTACGTTGAGCTGAGTGATGATGAGTCAGTCAGGACACTTATAGATACTATTTAAGATTCCCTTTTATAATTAAGATTTTTTGAAGATTTAAGATCTATGTGTTAATTAGTAGTTTAATAATTCTATAAGCACTTACAGTCATAAGCCCATCCTATTTTAGCGAATGTATCGATAAATGTAGTAGAAATGTTTAGTCTCCCGAGTTCGGATGCTCTGTAATCCCAAGGGAACACGTGGTGATAGTTATGCCATCCTTCCCCCAACGCTGCCAAGCTGACCATACCGTTCTCTACCGATTTAATAAACCTGTTAACAAGTATAAAATATAAATGACTTGGAGTTATTACCAGTAGATTAAATATAATTTTTCCTTAGAATTACATGACAATTAGTGAAATTTATATAAACAAATTATAATAGGCACCTGTTAGCTAATGGCGTTTTACATATACTAGTGGGCACCCAGTGGTCGACATTCGACCATAGTTCATTGATTTTTTAAAGTTGAATGTAGAATGAAAAAGGGTAATTGGAATGTAAGTGTAAAATAATACATACAGTCGAGCATAGCAACCTCCTTCACAACCTTTTTTGAAGTCCTTTATTGACAGATGTCAAAATGTCTTTTTTATTTACATGTGTGTATATGTTGTGTAAAATTGAAGCAGTAGTGTGAGTATTGCATATTTTAATTAATTTAATGTACTTCTAATGCATTTTATATAAAATAAATAGCTTTCTGCACTTCTCCTCCATATAAACTTTAACTATGCCAAATTTCACGTTCATCCGTTCGCCCAATTCCGTTAAAAAGGGATACAAAATTTAGGCTTCACATATTAATATATATGATGATGATGTCATAATGATGACTTCTCACTATTTAAAACTAACTCCTAATTTTACTAAATTATAAATATTAATAAAATACTTATAATTACTTCTTATATTATGTTTTTTCTAATACTAATTGTTGATCATCAGCATCATCATTACCCTTATCCCACCTAAGTGGGGTCGGCACAACATGTTTTACTTGTCAAGTATGTGAAGTATGATTTGGCTTAATTTTTACTATCGGCCGCCTGCCTGACATGAACTCTCCTCGGGATTAGGACATGACGCCCTAAATACCAATAATACCTAATACTAATTGTTGATATATTATGGAATAATACTTCTAATTTTATTATTTGTTCTATACTTTTAATACAAACAAATGTAAATATTACATCAATATAAAAATTATCCTTATGGGTTCGTTTATAATTGAGTTAATCTTTTCAATATTTTTCCTTACAATGGCTATAAAAGTTTATCAACGCCTAGTACATTTTATTTGCAATTTCACGAGTTTATGACGGTGCGACTCGGAATTTTCTAGTGCTGTGCAAAATGGAATAGGTTATGATAATAAATCTCATGTGTTAACTACTATAACTTTCATCTATTTTAGAATTTATAATTAAAAAGTGTGGGTGTACTTATCTACACGCGTTAGAAGTTGTACTTCTTTGGCGTAACAAGATAAAAATCTTTTCAAAAATTTTATCTTTCGCCTTATTCTAGGTACGTTTGTAGAAAAAACGACACTAACAATAGAAAAAAAGTATTTAATACATTGAAAATTTTAATACAAAGAAATACAAACAACAAATACAAAGAAACAAAATGTTGACTATAGATAACTTCAGGGTGTCAATTTTTCATGACTGTTTACGCGCACATCGTAAAAATTTACTCTCATCATTTTTCCCTAACGCGCCAAAAGAAATATAACTTCAAAAAACTTCTTTTATAAATGAACACTTACTATAAGGCCTCATCTATGTACGCATATAAAGCGAAGTAAAATATAAGCAAAATATATAATTATTTTATATCTTTAATAATAATATATTACAAATCCTAATAGAATATCTAGCTGTACTAAGTCTTAATAGAAAAATGTTAGGATCCGGTTTTAGAGACCTTGTGCAATGTAATATCTAATATGTATGATAAATATAAAAATTATAATTGTTTCAATGTTTGTCCATTAATGAAGTTTATACGGCTGGACGGATTCCAATGAAATTTGGCATAAGAGTTGATTATATTCTAGATTAGAGCACGATATTCTTTTTATTGCCCTGTTAAGTGGGTGGCAACAGCTAATATATAATACAAATCCAATAGTATGTTTGTTTCAATGTTTGTATAGAAATCATAATTAAATACGTGAGCGGATTCTGATAAAATAGGTTATTATGGTAGGTTTCGTTGTGAAGAAGGACTTGGGAGTTCTCTATATCGTCTAGTAAAAATTCTAGGAAAACAGCTAGTATATATCATATAATATAGGCAAACATATATGGTATATAATATACATATTAGTTTGAGTTCAAATCATACAATATATATTTTTGTAATGAAATTCCTTAACGCGGCTTGCAGTATGAATTAACTGGTAGAAATCATCACGTAAGAGAAAATCGTTATTCCCACTAACTGCATTGGCAAAATGATAAAATATGAAAGAAATATATACAACTTACACAGAGAGAGGGTCGTGTAGAGGAGTCATAACACGTTTTCATTACATGACGAACATATACAATTTTTTTTCGATTTGACTACGGTATTGGTCTGACTGGCATTCATAGGTTCACCGGACTAACAACTATAAACAATCTATATCCCCATACCAGGTACCTCATACCTCATCCCATTCGGAGTTGAAGAAGAAGTTTAATGACCTTCGTTACCGCACACTATGTTAATAAAATGTGATTATATCGTACCTGTCATATGGTTTGTTGCCACAGAGATGAGCGAAGCTGTTTACAGAGAAAGCGATGTTCAGTGTGATGGTGAATCGCGTCACGAAGCTCACAATAAAGCTGTTAGTTAAACTCTCGTTCCAGAAGTAGTACGGGATCCATACTGGCAGTGCGATGTTCAATAGAGCAAACAAAGGTATGAAGAATCTGTAAATATAGAAGTGATTTATCAGTTTGTTATGTAATCTAGACAAGTTCAAGTTTAAGCTAACAAAGTGGCGAGCGTGCGCTACCGTGTTTAATATTACACGAACCACTTTTCACCCCTTTTAAAAACCATTTTACATAAACATGTCAACTTCGGTCCATGTATTGAGACTTGGTCGTGGTGGCCTAGTGGTTTGACCGGTGGAATATTATTTCGATGTCCGCAGGTTCAAACCCTTCAGTACCAGCGAATTGTTCGGAATTCGCGTACATTTACTATTCACTATCGGCTGACGGTAGGAAAACATCGCGAGGAAACCTAACCGTGAGAAATGTTCTAGTAGTACTACTATGCGTGGGAAAACATACAACAGTGGATTACTCGGAGTTTGAAATCGCCATTACACCGTGGGCTGGCGTGGTGATTATGCCCATACCTCTCATCGGGAAGAGGCCTAAGGTCCAGCAGTGGGTCTCTTATAGGCTGATAATAGGCTTGCGAGATATATATGTCCTCCACATTTTATAAAAACACATCGAATCGTCATTATTATCACTGACTGACCTATAGATTTAAATTCTAAGCTAGTTCCAGATGACCTAGAAAGTTCAAATTTGGCATCCAGATAGGTAATTAGGTGAATACAAAGGAAAAAATCTACAAAAAGTAATCATTTCTTATCACTTTGTTATAATTTTTCAATTAATTGATTCCATTAGGAATACTTTCTTATAGCGCCTGTAATGTAAGAATAACAATCAAAATTTATGACAGTTGGTCTTTAATATATGGATTTTAAAGTCTTCACGTGAATATATAACAAGTGAAATACGGCCCTTATTTTTTTTTCATCTAAACATTTACGGTGTTATTACAAAAAAGTTAAATACGTATTGAACCCTGGCTTTAAAAAGGTCTCATATTAAATGCACCGCGGTCGCTGAATGTTCGCCATCTTGCTCTTTTGTCTCGCTTTGGTTACGTTAGGTTAGACTTGTGAAAAAAGGATAACGCGAACATGCCTCGGGCGAGCGCGGTTCATTTATTATGAAACCTTTTTAAACCAAGTATTTAATACGTATTTAACTTTTTTGTAATAACAGGGATCAGGTTTAGTACTTACAGCTACTTATAAATAAGTGTATAGTTCAAGGTAAGAGTATGGTTCAAGCTTACGAGTATATTATAAATATTATAGGTCGAGTTTCGTATTTATTCCTTTATTAACTGGGATTTAGTATTGGAGACTAACAAAAACCATTTGGTATTAATTTTACTATGAATAAGTAACTACTAATAATTTCTGTACAAAAAGTAATGATATCTCATCAAAAACATAAAGGTGAAATAGGAGCCAAGTTCAATATGATATATGCCTTGGTTGTTGACTTCAACGACAAAAGCAATGGGTGCCAAGTTTAATGATCATTCTGAAATGTATTTATAATAACATAAAATATGGTATAACAACTAAAAATATAATTTCTGCTTATAACTTGAGACAATATTGAATCCTAAGGTCTTATTTGGCTAATGTAACCCCTTTTCAACGGCGAGAAAACATCTCGCTAAACATGTAGTTTCTTTAAAAATCGAAGTTTCTTAAAACCATTATAACTTTATATTGATATCGTGATATTTTTTTATTTACATAAGAACTAATAAATATGATCGAAATCTGTCTAGTGGTTTTACGCGATGCGCGTACAACGGCAGACTTTTATCATTTTATTAACCAATACATATAATAAAAGGGTAATGGAACGAAATCTGTACATTAAATATGTTAAAGAATAGTCTGGTGGGGGTTTACAATCATTGACAGAGCACATTTCCATGGTTTTCTGAATTTTTGTCTGTCTGTTGTTTGTTTGTCGTCGTCGTCGTTCGTTTGACCGACGAAATTTGGTATCATAACAGTTTACACACCGGTATAGGATATACAAGTTTTTCATATATAGCATATTCGTATATACGTATATCTTACTTATAAGAAATCACAAACGAGAAGACATTTACGCAAGGTGTAATGTAATGTAATGTAATTTGGGGTGTAAGGGGTGTCCAATAACATCGAAAACTTGAGACATCCAAGCCAACCTCACCTGCACGTGGTGCACCCTGCTGAATAACGGACGAGGCAATGGCGAAAGCGGGGTGGCAGGGTTTTATAGCCCGACTGGGTCGCAACCGCCATGTATATGGCGAAAAAGCCCGTCATAATGATTCGCTTCTGCAGGTCGCGTTTCGGGATCAGCCTGTGCATATCCAGCCTTTCGCAGGCCGGCATGACAGCGGCGAACGGCGATGGATAGTCTGTCACTCGGTGGTCGCCATTGTTTTTGGATTGTACTGTGCTTACCATCAGGCACAGTGCAGTCATTATGCCGTGCTACAATAAAAATAAAGGCCGCATTTTGAAGTAATCTGATACTGATCTCAAATCTGATTTTAATACACAGTACAATCCTATGATTTTATTAACTACTGGTTTTATAATTGAAATGTTACGCGGACATAGTCGCGGGCACAGCGAGTATAGATATATATTTTATGTTCGCGTTAAGAATTCCATTAGGTATTGATTTACGACTAGTTTATTTAACTTTAAACGAAAGAAATCTACAGGTAATCACACGCTAATCAATTTTGAATTTAATAACTCTTATTAATGGCATCTTTTAATAGATATTTAATGAATTGTGTTTTGAACTCGGTATTGGAATGTAATTAACAACTTGTAAAATTAAGAGTTGAAATTAAATTGAATAATTAGTTAGTAATTGGGAAAGGCTTAAATAATTACGAACGATAATTCTACGAAACAAATTGTCGATGAACTCAGCAACAGCATAAAATATGATAACAACTGTTTTTAATTCTTTTAGGCTCGCAGTTGTACCTTTTTATGTTGTAAAGATGAATGTCAATCCATAACGAAGGAAAACTGCTGCCTACAGCTTCATAGTGGCCTACATTCGTGTCATTGGACAAAAACAGAAAACGTGTTATTCGATTTTCACCACTGCTCAAGAGATTTAAAGTATTTATTTTATAAACACTTTTGAGGCCATTGCAACATATTACATCCAAAGGTAAAGTGCTCAATTGTTGGTATTAATGGTACCTACACCAATTCACATTATAAAAACCGTCAACAAAAAACTGTAAATTATTCATTACATGAATACAGTATACGAGTATATGCATTTACTGTCGAATGTAAATCGGAATAAACTTTACATTTATAAGCATTTTAACCCAATTATAAATACAATATGGCAAAAACATACCTAACCGTTTAAAATTGTAAGTTCTGTTGTAATATATCACAATTTATTTACTCGCGGTAATGTAGATTTTTGACCTATCCCTTGGGAACAGTACTTTACCTGTATTTTCTGGACCCTGTGTCCTTTTGTGTCCCCTTTACAATGTGTACTTAAAATTTTATAACGATCGGTTGAGTAGACAAGGCGTGAAAGTGTAGCAAGCAAACATATTCACATATAACAACCCCAAGACGCACAGTCTCGAATAAAAGTAGCGCTCAAAACCGGCCGCAAAAACTCCCCAGTATACATACGTGGTTATAGTTACGCGATAAACTTATTATTTTTCAAATTCAACCTTACCTGAATGGTTTAAAGTTGTTTTTACAAGGACGTAATCGACGCGAGGCTATTTGAAATGACTGCATAATCCAAAATTATGCACTCATTTTTGTGTGCCGCCTGTGAGACGTTAAGTGTGCATCTTGGCTGTTTGTATATCAATGCATTCACATTAATAATATTAGTAAGAATTATTACTGTTATTATTATCATTCTGTACTTACAGATACTAGAAAAATTTTTAATTAAAAAAAACCAACAGTCTTAACATAACTTTCTACCTGTGAAACAATTTTTAGCAGCATCAGCTCAGAAATTTTAAAAATAGCATTCTACAAAAATTACATCTATTAATATATTAAAATTCAGGTAAAATCTATTCCGTATGAATTTAAATTCAGACCAAAACTGATAAATATGTCATTAGAAAGAAAAGACATTTATTTGCTACATACATAAATATTAAACACATACAAATTACTCATCATAAAAAAATGAGACTTTATATAATGATTTAAAAAAAGAATTAAAAACATAAATACAAACCAGCTGTCTGTTATTTTTTTTAATTTAAATTCCAAACTACCGATTTGGATGACGTTTTGAATATTGTTGAGTTTTTTTTTTTTTTTTTCGAACTGACTATGCTATTGACCTGGCAAGGTCTTTACAGCTTCACCGGACTAAATATTGTTGAGTATTATCCCTACACTTTTCTATAAGGTCAAAGCAGTAAAATAGAGTTTATTTATAAAGTACAATAATTATACGTGTTGTGTAGTAATGCCCAAGTTACAAGAACACTTAAAATGCCACGTTCATTCGGACGGTAAACATAAATTGATTTAATCAAATTATTTTCGCAAGAACGAAATCTCAAGTACCAGCTAATTTTCAATAAATATAATAATTTCTAAGTTACGTCGATTTATTACTAAAGTAATAATAATTTTATGTGTTTCCTAGACAATTAAACACACGTTAACAAGTTTTTCAGGAACTAGCGACCTTAACCGCACAAAGGATGATGACGTCATTTTATAATGAAACTCGGCAGATAGAGTATCTAGGTTGAGGAAATTAGTACATTTATATGTACACTAAGTCTTTGGGTATCGCTAAGTTTGAATGATGTACAAGTTGCATCTTCTGTATCAGTTTTACTCATAACCTATGTACATAAAAATATATAACCAGTTAATATAAGCAGTGAATTTAATAATGAGTTTACAAAAGAATCTATTATTATAAAAGTGAAAAATATAGTCTTAAAATAAAAATAGAACTCATGGAAAAAAAAATTGAAGAGAGTTACTTTTAATACCATACCTACATACATAAGTTACCAAAGTTAATGTTCTATTTTGGCATTAGTTTATTGAAATTAATCAAAGGACTCTAATCTTTATTATCAGTATATAACTATTATAAATGTCAAAATTTTAATACCTCTTTTATGTTTTATAAGTTTTGGTTTATAGGTGTTTGACAAAACATCTCACTTGGTGTTAAATAAGGATGTGGTCTAAGCTGGTAATCAAGCTATAATAGAGAACGAAATGGTAAATGTAGCTGCCGATACACACCTATATGTATTCGGCGTCCAATTTTCAATTTGAGGGTGGTAGTTAGCCAGGATGGCTTAGATAACACCATCATGCTATAGTTCCATCAAGATGTTTCCTTTACCAAGGAGAGCTTCGACTAAAGACATACTTTGGTTCTGTAGCCAACGTCGATCGACGTGGTATCTGAACACGCTAATCCAATGACCATCATCGCTTTAATCATATATATTAATACGTGAAGCCTAAACTTTGTATCCCTTTTTAATGGAATTGGGCGAACGGATGAACGTGAAATTTGGCATAGTTAATGTTTATATGGAGGAGAAGTGCAGAAACCTATTTATTTTATATAAAATGCATTAGAAGTACATTAAATTAATTAAAATATGCATTACTCACACTACTGCTTCAATTTTACACAACATATACACACATGTAAATAAAAAAGACATTTTGACATCTGTCAATAAAGGACTTCAAAAAAGGTTGTGAAGGAGGTTGCTATGCTCGACTGTATGTATTATTTTACTCTTACGTTCCAATTACCCCTTTTTATTCTACATTTAACAATGATATTATAACATACAGCTATTATTATAATATTTATCCCTTTAAAAAATCAATGAACTATGGTCGAATGTCGACCACTGGACGCCCACTAGTTTAATCTAATTTATATGAATATATAATCACCTCATGTGACCAGTATAGGTATTTGAGAAATTTAATGGATACGTCTGAGAACATTGAGGGCAACGTTCAACACCGGATAGCCGCAGCGTGACTCAAATGGCGAGAAGTCGGCCGGTATTACATGCGACAGAAGAATGCCTGTTAGACTCAAATGTCTTGTTTACAAGACTGTTATGAGACCAGTCCTTATGTATGGTAGTGAAACATGAGGTGTAAACGAAAAGAACATTCATACCATTCGAGTTGCCGAAATAAAGATTTTACGGTGGACGTGCGGCATACACTGATACCTAAAATCCGCAACAAATGCGTGTCAGACAGCCTAGGAGTTCATGACATTGTCGATAAGTTTCAGTAAAGTATGGTATGGTATGGTTATATGAATTAACATGAAACCTAATTTTTGCTTGATACCATTAATAAGATGATAGCAATAATAAGTTAATGCCTATTAAAGTTATGTTGATATTGAGACCTTAAAGTAATTAGTATAAAAATTAACAACTCACATTTTCTGTAGCCTCACGACCGGGTCAGCCATGAGGTCTAAAGAAGTCTTTCGTAACGCAACCCGTCGGTCTTCAACAGCTGGGTGTGGTGTAAGCACTAACCAACCTATGTGAGCGAACCAAAACCCCCGCCGTATATCGTGCGGATCTGCTGCAGTTTCTGAATATTTATGGTGAACACGGTGGTCAAGTGCCCAAGTGTAAATATCACGCTGAAAATAAAAACAAAGAATTTATATAAGTACGAAAGTTAAGGAGTTAGCGTAGGAATTGAGAAATAGATTCTACGTTTATTCAGGATAAGGCCAAATACATACAATCATATTAAAAAAAATTGGCGAGACGTAGAAGAGAATATCGTAAACCAGTTGTAATTATCAGTTGTTGGAGTTAATTGGATCAAAACGAGAGTACTTCATGACTAATATATAAAGGTTGAAGGTGGCAGAGCCACGCTGAAGCTATTACTGGTTTCGGCATGAATGGGTCAGCTCGCCCAGGGTAGTACCACCCTGTCATAGAAAACCGACGTGAAGTAATTGCTTGCGTTGTTGCTTTTCGTTCGGTCAGTGAGAGTTCCGAAGGCCCACCTCCTCTTCCCCTTCCCCCCTCCCCTTCTCCCTCACACAGGCTGGCAACGCACTTTCGACTCCCCTGGTGTTGTTAGTGTCTATGGACGGTGGTGATCACTTAACATCAGGTTCGTTCGTTTCCTGTTCGTTTGCCTGCTATGACATAAAAGAATATAAAAAAAAAAGATTTAAATCTAAATTCTAAAGATATAAACAAGAAATACATATTTACTGACTAATTGTTCAATATTCATTTCTTGAGCCACGACGATAGTGTGAACACGTGAATGTAAAGATGTGTATGTATATATAATGTAATGGATGTGAAGAGTATGATGATTGTGCTTTCTCTGAGCTCGTATATCTAGCTACCGCCCTCAAGGTGAACATCTCTTACCGACTTTAGGTGTGTTCCGGTAATCGCACTTTAGAATCAGTTCCTCAGAGCCCCCTCTAGATTTAGCGCGTTTACCATCTGAGACCATGTTGTCACTTAATAACAGATGTGACTGTCGTCAGAGACTAAAAGTGTCACTATGTAGAAAAAAGTGTATATATATACATGTAAATAATATTAAAATCTATGCTATTTGCTTGGCTAAGCTCCGAAACTTTTCCGAGTAGTCTTTAGACTATGTACCGTTCAACTTTTTTATGGGCAGCTAAGCAGTAATAATAAAACTCGGCATCTACAATTTGAAATCGAGTAACAGGTGCATAATTGTTAAGTTGATAATGATAAAACTATAAATAATTGAAATCGGTTTAAACTCGACGAAAATGCGTAGTTTAATTACGTCAACGAGAAGTTGATGAAAGTCAAATAAGTGGTATTTCACCCTCTTAGGGATTGAATAACTTCTTAATATTTAAATAGAGCCGTCTCTAAGTATAATAAATTAAACAATAGTCATTAAAATCGATTCACAATTGACGAAGATATCGATTAACATACATAAAAAAACTACATACAGCCGAATATAGTAATCTTATTTTCGAAGTCGGTTATAATTAAAGGTACACAATAAATCGAAAGAAAATACGTATTTTTCAAGAAACAACATAACTATTTTACTAAATACGAAGCCACAGGCTAGTACTTATATATGTGTTACAACTACTTTAATGATAATTGATTGTCTCATAAACGACAGAGTATATGAAAATGTCTATAAAATTATATTTCGTTCGACGTCAAGCCTGAACGAGACAGGTCAAGTTTCAATTGACTCTATTTATTGTTTGGTTAGAAGGAGCGAGCTCTGTCATGCGTCTTCGTGTTACAAAGTATAAGGTTATAAAAACATTTGATCAATTTAACCAGTAATTCATATTTACTTGTTATTTGATATGTTTTTCTGTCTGTACGTTGCATATTGTAACTGTTATATTATCTACGAAGCTCGAATAACAAGAATTTTGTGAAGTTAAAGCAGGTTTACGATAAGTGAAAAAATATGGAAATTCTGAAAATAATCGGAATGAAGTTTCCTTATAAAAATAATATTTACGTAGTTTGATGAAATATAATTCTCGACAAGAAGACGCAATAATAGAATGTTAATACTAGCGGGCCCGGCGGACGTTGTCCCACACTGATATTAATTGTAATAAATTTGATACGTTATTAGGGGTCGTGTTTTCGTACTTTTTTTTATTTTATTCAAAGATCTTAAACAAATACGAAAAATGTACACCTTTCTACATTTTGCTCAAACTAGTTTGTTAGTTTTATTTAAATACTTTATAATTACAATTGTTTAAATCAGAGACTTTTAACTAATTATAATATGAGTTTGTTATCATATGTACATTACTTTATATTATGCATAATACACATATCACATCCCGAATCTCTTTCTGCAATCATTCCATTTATACACAAAAGCCCTTTGATGTAGAACACAAGTCCTTCCAGACATCAGCGAATAAATCAGACATAAAGAACTGCACCCAGACTTTCGTACGGTATCGGAGTATTTGAATGAGGGGTAAATTGTGATGTCATTATCTTTATACTAACGGCTTTAACTAGGTTCATGACGATACCTTTTTTAGGTGGTAGAGCCACGCTGAAGCTAGCTGGTATAGCAACATTTTTTTTATGTCCTATGAGGCAAACGAACAGATGGGTCACCTGAAGTCAAGTGATCACCACCGTACATAGACACTTGAAACACCAGGGGAGTCCACAAGTGCGTTGCCAGCCTGTGGTGGGGGGGGAGGAGAAGGGAAGGGAAAGGGGAAGAGGAGGGGAGGTGGGCTTCCAGCGTTCTTACTGACCGAACGAAACGCAACAATGCAAGCACTGTTACTTCACGTCGGTTTTCTGTGCCTTATCCCTAACGCGGGCCGCTCTCCGGACTGCGCGTCGGCATACCGACCCATCCTCTTGCTGGACGATACCGGCACCTGGAAGACGTGGAACCGAACTTGTCGGATGCGCAGTTCGTCCGCAGTGCTTCGGTCGGGTCGTTCAACCCTAGACGCCCTGAGGTCCGGTGTCACTAGACATCGCCAACGCCTTCAACAGCCTGCCGCATGGAGTTATACGGGAGGCGCTCCGCTTTTTCGGAGTGCCCCCTTACTTGCGGCGGCTGTTGACACCCTCTCACAGAAAACCGACGTGAAGTAACAGTGTTTGCATTGTTGCGTTTCGTTCGGTCAGTGAGAGAGCCGGAGACCCACCTTTCCTCCCTCCCCTTTCCCCCTTCCCCCAAAATACGGGCTGGCAACGCACTTGCGACTCCCCTGGTATTGTTAGTGTCTTTGGACGGTTGTGATCACTTAATATCAAGTGACCAACGTGTTCGTTTGCCTCCCATGTCATAAAAAAAAACTATTTGGACTGTTATTTTCTCTCTCTTGTACACTATAACAAGATGATTTTCAAGTGGAGTAAAGTACGTTGTTGTCGTGTATAACAGACAAACTAAATATAATTTCCCATATCTTAATTTCATATTAATTCTATATAAATATTTATGTCCTTTTCATCCGCCTACGAATTGATTCTTTAAGATAATTCATTAAACATCCTCCGATACAAAATGAACTTATTGCCCATATTTTTATTTTTCAAGTGGAACTTCTTATAGGAAGGCTTTGAAATTCTGATCGGCAACATTTTTGTGTAGCGAAAAGGGGTGGGGATGAACGCTGTGTCGGGTAGTGTCGAAAACACCGGATCTTGTCCGATCACCGAAGACAAGCAACGTCGGGTGCGGTAAGTACTTGGATGGGCGACCGCCTGGAAACACCGCGTGTCGTTGACTTTTTGTTGTATTTTTTTATTAAAATCGATGAAACGCATCCTTTTTTTAAATTCTTCACTTCGGGTTGTACTTTATTCAATGAGAATTTTTTCTCTAATATACTAGCTATGCCCTGCTTTCTTTGGTGCGGCGCCAAAAACTCTGCGCTGCATCACACGGCTTGATTAAGCTATTACGAGTACATCATCCCTGTTTAGTATACTTTCTGATCTACAATGTATATGGTACTTACTTGTCTCATTAAAATTAATTTGTTTAACTTCTTAGACACATTGTCCTTATATACAAAATGTCGCGATAATAATAATAATAAAATATTTATTGCCAAACAACTTATCCTAGGCTTACATATATTGATAATATAACAAAGTTTATTTCTAATTATGTAATAGATTATACATTGATCTCCACACTAGGCTTGAGTATAGAGTCGTCCATACTAAAATTATTAAGCTGAAGAGTTTGTTTGCTTGAACGCGCTGATCTCAGGTAATACTGGTCCGGTTTAAAAAAATCTTTCACTGTTAAATAATTCATTTATCGAAGAAAGCTATATGTTATATATCTTTACGTTAAGATTACGTTAATAGGAGCGCCGCACCAGTGAAGAATGTTTCGAAATCGGGGTTAACGTACGTATTATTTCAAAATATTTACACCTACGTAAATGAAGTTGCGAGTTAAAGTTAGCGGTACCCCAAAGTAAATATTCTACGTGGACGAAGTAGCGGGCGGCAGCTAGTTTCATATTAGGTGATTCAAGTTTTACAGCAATGTGTGTTTACTTGCCGTGGAGAAGTGGGTGCATGCGGTGTGGTGCTTTTGTTTTTATCCCCTGTACATAAAATTGATTGTCAAGATAGTAAACGAGGCAGACGAGCGCCGGAAAGCATTCCCCCTCCCATCTCCTCTCCCCCTCCCCTCCTCTCCCCTCTCCTCTTCCCCCTCCCTCCCTGTTCCCCAAACACAGACGGACAACGCACTTTCAACTCCCCTGATTTTGTTAGTGTCTATGGACGGTGGTGATCATTTCAAGTCAGGTGACCCACCTGTTCGTATGCCTGCTATGACATAAAAAAAAGAAGGCGCAAGTATATTATATATTTATTTAAATTTTATATATATTTCCACAGATTAGCGTATTCAAACGAACAAAACTATAAAAACAAACAACTTTACTTAATGTTTGAACTACGTTTAAGTATATAAGCCATATCTTAATTTCTACGCGAGTATCAGTTTATCAGTTAGCCACTAATTGCCATACGTTATACGTAATATATCACATTGTAAAGTTATTTTGTGGTAATGTGGTTATGCCATGTTGTCATGGTAGCATGGACTGTGTAAGCTTGGATTACATACTACGATGAATGACCTCATAGTGTTAGAACGTGTAATCCGATAGAGAGCGTTGCCTTTTTCTGTTTGAGCAATATTTTGTGTCTACAATTAGTAGGTGTGTCCGCGGCTCCGTTCACGTGAATTTTAAAAAGGTGCTTTTTCAACAATGCTTATTAAACGTTAAGTGGTTTAGTTTATATAAAACAATACCATAGGGACTTTTTGTTCACAATATTTATCATTCACACAATAGGATCAAATACGGCATCTTACTGTTTAGATAATATGAATACCTATTACATATTATATTTAATTAATATAAATTAATTAATAGTTTAGAGTAAGATTTTTCTATATCCTGGTTAACATTTTTAGTTTCCTTTGACGCGTAAAAAAGATCATTTCAATTCAATATAAAATTTACGTCTAAGGAGATCCGTCTAAGGACGATAGATATTGATTTTTTTTTAGTGATATCTTTTCTGCACAATTATTTATTGCAATGTTAAACAAAACTAGTACTAATATTATAAATGCGAAAGTCGGTTTGTTTGTTTATTACGCTTTCACTCCTTAACTATTCAACCGACCGTCTTGAATTTTTGGATACACGTTGTCAGAGGGTACAGAAAAGTACATAGGGTACGTGCTCCCGAGTGATAGATCAACTACTGTATATTAACGCCAGCGAAGCCGCGAGCAAGCGCCTAGTATTTACAGTAAAATATAGCAACAGAATATACTGAAAATGACATTGACATGTTTATTTTTCTATTATAGTTTTCATATTTTATATTTTATAATGGTTTATTATATCTAATATTATATTAATATTACTGATACTATCTATACTATAAACCACGAATCCTGAAAAAAAACCATAATATGCAGTCCTCGGGAATAGTCTAAAGTGGGCTAGTTTTCTGTTCCATCAAAATGGCAATATAACAAGCAAACCATAATCTTGAAGAACTTCGTTTTTACCGGAACGAAAAATTGTAAGGCTAAAGTATAATAATAATCATAAATACAATGGTACAACAAAATAATCCCAAGGAGGGTTGATGTCATGTAGGCGGCCGATCGTAAAAATTAAGCCAAATCATATACCACAACATGACGAACATGTTGTACCGACCCTACTTATGTGGGATAAGGATAAAAAGAAGAAGAAGAAGAATATATTAAAATCATTTCATATCTACTGATAATATTTTGAACATAATAACTTGTTTCTTACATTCGCTAATGTAATTAATATTCTTATACTAAAACCTGGCCACAGAATAACTCTATAATTTAAAAATAGAATAATGTAAATCGGTTTAGTGGTTTTCGAGCTTTAAGTACACTAGCGAAGAGTTCTTCTTCGAACTGACTACGCTATTGGCCTAGCAAGGCCTTAACAGCTTCACCGGACTACAGACACCGGCGAAGTAACAGACATTGCCTTTTATGTACTTAGTTTTGCCCGCGGCTTCGCTTCAGTTTATTTAAATTCTGTACTCCTGTCAATATGTACTACTAATTTTATCATGTTTGGTTGAGTAGTGAAGATGTGAAACCGAAATCAATAAAAAAACTCACATTCGCATTTTTCATATTAGTTTAATGGAACGTGTTCGTAACGATTTTCAAAGAAGACACATAAGTAATTATAATATAGGTGTTTGTAACGAAATATTGTGACGCCTTGCATCGAAAGAAGCCAAATTAATCTATAATTTGGTGGACGTCGGTATGCGAGCAAGAATGTAACGGCAAGTTTCTGTTTTTTAATTTAATTCTTTGCTATTTTTTGTATTTTGTAAGATGTTTGTTTGATTGTTGTATAGATGACAGTGGCTTATTCTTTTTTAATAAAACCTCGATAAAAATAAATAGATAAATAAAAGAATGAGTTAGAATAAGGAAGTATTATTCAATGGTTAATTAGTATGATAAGTTTTGTTATGGCAATCGCTTTCATATGTTTTATTTTTTCATTTTTAATTTCAGTGTATATTAATCTTTATATGGATTTATTTATTTATGTGATGATTGATGTTATCTAACGTTTTGAATATTCTGTTACAATGTATAATATATATAAATTAAATAAGTACCAAATAAATATATATGTCTGTATAAATGTGTATTTTATAGTTCCAGTCTTGGATATGGCTAACTAAAACTAAGGTATTTGCCAAATGCAGTTTACTTAATTCTAGTTTGATTAAAGACTTAGGACTGTCTAGGACTAGTTGTAGTCTTTGATCAAAGAGATAAACTTACTTGGTGTTATTACAAAAAAATAAATAGGTATTGAAACCTCGCTTTAAAAAGGTCTCATATTAAATGAACCGCGGTCGCTGAATGTTCGCCATCTTGCTCTTTTGTTTCGCTTTGGTTACGTTAGGTTAGTCTTGTGAAAAACGATAACGCGAACTTGTCTCGGACGAGCGCGGTGCATTTATTACGAGACCTTTTTAAACTACGTATTCAATATGTATTTAACTTTTTTGAAATAACACGGATTAAGTTACAATACTTTTGTTTCACTATTTCTATCAAAACATTTAAGAGGTTACTCTTTGGTATACTGTTGATGTTTACATGATACAGTATATATATGAATGATCATTTTATTGCAGTTTTAAGTATGTACACTGGCGAGCTTAATACCATAAAGTATTTTCTTCCAGCTCACGAGCTGCATTATAAAAAAATAAAAGTTAATCGTGCAAAATTACATTGTACTTGTTTAGTAATGCGATAGAGACTTTGTCTCTCTTATCTCATCACGAGAGATTTAACATCTCTTAACAAAGTGGAAACTAGAGAAAAGATATAGGTTATCGTCTAGAACCATTACCGAAAAAATAGACAAATTAAATGAACGGAAAGGCTAGTATAAAAATAAACTAAAAATTAGCTAACACATGAATATAACTATGCTATAGTAATAGGTCTGGGGGTAAATTTCGCTCCCGCACACCAGACTAAGCCCCCCTCGGCAGCAGCTCAAGCCTAGGACCTATAGTAATTAATATCTTATCTTTTGTAAGATATTTCATTAGTAAAATTACTATACCTATAGTAAATCGTTAATTAAATCATTTGCTTTAAGACTAAAGTAAATGTTATCATTGATTAAGAACACAGGTACTTAATAATAAAGATTAATTTTCAGAAGAAATCGTTTATTATATGTTAATCTTTCTTTTCCAAGACAGTTCCCGCTCTAATATGTAAGCAATGCAACGCGGGGAATTTTGTAGACATATAATTAACTTATACACAATACATCCAAACTCAACAGCCTCTAAAAACTAATTTTTGTGAATATATTTGTGTATATTAATATAAATGTAATTATTAAATTACTGGCAATTTATAAATCAACTGTACGAATCGAATAAAACGATACTATAAAGCGATATCAAAACTTAATTAAATCCTACTACAGTCGTTATTTAACAAATAAAAATATCAGAAACATACGTCCCCACCATATAATATTAAAATTACTTGCTATTAATTAGTTATTACAAAGTGTGAGGGAATTTATGTAAAACATATAAGTACGTACCTATTTAATTAATTAATGAATAGCTAAACGATTAATTTTACGTTCAGATACGATATTTTATAACATTTTTCGATAACGTTCATAATGACCTTATGGTGTTTAGAGCTAACACGTCGCGCCGTCACACAGTGTTTAATTTATATGAAACTTAATTCGAGAAAGGGCGTGGAATGGGGGTCAACAGTCTTGTAGCATGCCATACTGATTACTTTTATACACGCTATAGTGATAATCGATAAACCTGCCTAATTCTTGTTAAGTTGAATCATCGATCGCCTATTCCTTGTACGTCCAATGTGGATTAGACTTTTTTTTTCATTTGTAACGTATTCTCATCTGATTTAGAAGTATCTATACTAATATTATAAAGAGGTAAAGTTTATGAGCTTGTGAGGTTGTAGGGGGTAATCTTAGGAAGTACTGGAACGTAGCCGGACCTGAGGGAATGGGCCGGGGCGCCCATCTCCTCAATGCACAGGTCCGGCGGACGAGGGGGGGCAGCCGGTGTGTACCCGTTCTGCCCATCTATAGGTAGGAGCCCGGCGGTCACCTTCTGCCGGGCGGCTCTACAAGGTTAATTAGCTTGTTCGATCCCTTGCCGCCCCACAATAACGGTCTGTTACACCGTGGGGTTTTAGTCCGTGCGAGTCGGACATAACCCACCCTCTCCCCCGGGAGGGTGGCGTATCCATAAGGGATTTCCCCACGCTAAAAAAAAAGGAACTACTGGTCCAATTTGAAAAATTATTGCAGTGTTAGAGAGCTCATTTATCGAGGAAGCCTATAGGCGTCATCACGCTAAAACCAATAAAGGAGGGCACCAATGAAGAATGTTTCAAAATCGTTTTTTTTCTCTTGAGAGCTTCCGCTGCGTGTTAGCGTTAACCCAAAGTAACTATTCCACGCGAACGAACACGCGGGCAGAGGCTAGTATTACAATAGAGTGTTTACATACTGCATTTAACTGCCAAGCTATTAAACAATCAATGACTTACAAGACTCCTACATAATACTAGAGCTTAGAAAACCTTGGAAGGTTTGGCGTTCTTGTACTTATGAACTAAATGTAAATCGCAACGTTGGTACATTTGAAAATATTTGTGTGAATAAGTTTTTAATAATGATGGGGAATTTAGTTATTAAATTAATTGTAACTGAACTGTTTTTAGGTAATGTTATTGAGATAAAGAGGACTCCATTTTAATTTTAGTAGCATTGGATCTTGGGTTATCTTACAGCAGGGAATACCTCAATAAGAATAGAAAATGTATAGTAATTCATGTAATGGTAGGTTTATGACGTTCTAAGACTACGTAGACTTCTAACTATGATTCTGAACGTTTTGATGTATTTTTTTAAATAAAGTTTTTTAAGTCGGTTTTACCTTGTATATAACTTTATATTTTGATGATCAGCTCAAGCTATATCAAAGTTCGTTGTTTAAGAGCATGGCGACTTGTTTTGTATGGTGTCCTCCTATCGCGGCATCATTCTTATTAAAAAGTTAAAACCAGAAATCAAAATATATTAGTCATAATTTAAGCTCCATCTTTAAGCTTTGAAAATCCCATTATACGTAATGTCTTACCTTTCATAATGAAATAAAAAGTAGATTGTTATTTAGTATCAAATCCAAGAAAATGTAATCTTTAGCATAAATTCTGGTAAAATTTCTGAAGTTGTTTCAGGTGTTCATTATGAAGTAATCAAAGTTAACAAGTTAAGATTATAATATATTATAATACCAAATATAGTCTAATTATAATTTATGGCATTTAAGTAAATAACATTATTATATATGGAGTCGTATATTCACGTGTTTTGAAGAGGTCATTATCAATTCATCTTTATGAAATTATTACGAATATATTTCGACATTTTTGTTATAAATTTCAACCATTCGCAATCATGTGTGAAGGTTACCATTCGTACAGTAAGCTTGTACCATTTAAATTTATGGATTGTGATTGAATTTTCTCGGTTTCATGATAATTTGAATATAACAAAGTTTAATACGTTCTCTAGTAGGACTTACTTATTAATATATTGAATTACCATTACCTTATTATTTTGTTTTGTAAGAATATTAATATTGGACATCGCAATTTGTTTTTATTGGGGGTGCAATTTTTGTATCTATGTTATAAATATATGTAGATATGTAGCTAGTTATATATTGTAATAAACTGTGTGGTTACCTAAATAGTATATGTATATAAACCTCTCGTTGTTTTTAACAACATATTAGAATTGTGCATTGTTTAAGTCCAGTGATTTTTATAGGGTGTCCCGCGCAACCCAAAAAAACTCGTGCAAAGTCACTAGAGGTCCGAAAACCAGTCACATTTGCTCTTAAATCGTGGAATTATTTTTGGTGTTAAATAGTTTTTTAAATAGTTTTTAGGATATAATTTAAGAGAAATATATAATTTTCTTACATACCTGTCCTGTGATCGTAAAGAGTAACGCTAGAATCACTCGTAATGGAGTATTTGCTTTGTATGCTCTATGTGACCATAGTCTGTGCACACCTGCTGTTATCCCGAAGCCAGATGTGTATATTGTTAATAAGGCTGTAAAGAAAGAGAACCGTATTCACTTTAAATGCCAGACAGAGCACATTAAATTTCAAAAGGTTGGACATATTAAATCATAATGTAAAAAAAATTACAACATAATAATATACGAAGGTAAGTTATATAATGCGTAATGGATTACACAGTATAGTGGCGTAACTTCACTGTTCGGAGACACGCAATCCCACTGCAAATTCATCGGCCCTTTTATTATATAATGTCAAGATGCTTTGCTACGATGTTCACATCTACATGTGATCTTTTGAGATCTTCTTGAGCCTGGACCATCTGACATTTTATGCGTCCTGCCGCCTTGTGGTTAGGGCACTAACGTACTAATAATAACCGTTGGGTTAGGTTTGAATTTTCAAGTCTGCTCGTGTTAGAAAAACGAATTTCGTACGTCGCACAAGTATTTGTGACATAGAAGCGTATTAAATGCGGAGGCAGGTTTATTGGTATTGCCAGAAGTGAGAAGAGAGTATACTGAATCGCATTTTTACAAGCATGAAGAGGGTAAACGAAAGTAAGTGGGATAGTTTTTATAGTACCAGTATGTACTAAAACTACGTGTAAACGTTAAACATTAACTCCTTTTAATGCCAACCGACTGCTGGAAATCAGTTAGGTTGGAAAAACCTTTTGTATCGAAAGCTTTATAGTTTTGAAGAACGAGAGAGGGGCTTGATAATAAACCAAAACTAAAAGCTACAGTAACTAAGACTATACACTATATGCACTATGAAAGGAAGAAAGAAAGATTATATTTATTCAATATATACAACACGTACTTACAAGAATATAAATAAATAAAAAAACAAGAGAGAGAAGTGTTGCATGTGGTGAAAAGGTCTTTGTCTCAACACAAGATGCAATCTTCCATGTGGAAGCGTTGCAGCGCTGGTTTTCAGAAAAACCCTGCTGTATATTTATATATAGACGAAATTACAATCACACGGACGCATTTACATGATAATTTCAAATTAATATTTATTACACATGCCCTTAATATGTAACCTAATACTGTCTAATACGATACAATAAAATGTATGGTAACGCTGAGGAAATAAATATAATTTTCAAATGATTGCGCACTAGCTCAGAGATGATATAATGTTTATAACCAGTTCTTTCAATTTATTATGATGGTGTTTTGTGATCTGTCCAGGTTTAATTAGAAGTATATTGTGAAGTTCAGCTATTTACTTGCATCAGAATGTGTAAAACAATAGACTGTCGCAATGGAAATCTCTAGAGGTCACTGCAACCGGTTAGAAACAGATATGTATGCCAAACTTAGAGAAGGACTTACCTGTTGAGTACCAATTTTTTTTTTTTTTCGACCTGACTATGCTATTGCCCTAGTAAGATCTTAACAGCTTCACCGGACTACTTAAATTGAGTACCAAATATAATATGAAACACACCTTTATAGGCTTTGTGAGAGATTTTGAACTTGATGCTGGCAGTTAACTACATGAGCATAGAAAAAACGTTCTACCATACTAAAGTTTCATTATAATCTGTTGGTTATCTTAAAGCTAAGGCTCGTTTGCAGGGACCTACTTCTCGGTGCCCTATCCGAGTACGTTGCCACCAAACATTGATATACAAAAACCCAAGATGCACACTTAACGTCTCACAGTCGGCGCACAGATACGAGTGTATAATAATTTCAAAGTCTCACGTCGCTTGCGTCCTTGTAAAAACAACTTTAAACCATTCAGATAAGGTCGAATATGCAAAACCATAATGTTTATCGCATAACTATAACCACATATGTATATTGGGGAGTTTTTGCGGGACGGTTTTGAGCGTTACTTTTATTTGAGTCTGTATGTCTTGGGTTTTTATATGTGAATGCCACCAGATCATCGTTGCATTCTAACAATAATCACGTTCATGTAGTTCAGTTTCTATGAATGCCATCTAAAATATAATTTATTTTTTTTATATTTACAACGTATTCAATTGGTATACATACAAGGAGAATACTTAGTATTTACGATAGTACGTTTAGGAGACAAATTTTAAAGCAAAAATGCGTTAATAGAAGTTTGTATGCATGGAACAGAACAACTTATGGAAATATTTCTGTTTTCAACATCGTGAGATTTAACACGATTCTTTTGTAACAAAATTGTTTTTTTATTTGAACTATAGTAGTTGGAGAGGTGAGGTTTTTTTCAACAAACAAATACTAACGATATTCAGTTACAATTTGTAGAAGTACCTATTCTCGTGATGCTTTAATGACTCTGCAAATATGTATTTTAAAACAAAAGTAAATTATCTGCTGATTTGTATATTTTTGAGAAGATAAACAACTTGAAATTTTAATGGTGGTAGAGCCACGTTGGAACTATTACTGGTTTCAGCATGAATGGCTCGCCTCGTCCGGGGTAGTACCACCCTCTCCTAGAAAACCGACGTGAAGTAACAGTGCTTGCATTGTTGCGTTTCGTTCGGTCAGTGAGAGCGCAGGAGGTCCACCACCCCTTCCCTCTCCTCTCACCTCTCCCTCCCCTAACCCTTCCCCCCAAAGAGTGACAACGCACTTGCAACTCCTCACGTGTTGTTAGTGTCCATGGACGGTGGTGATCACTTAACATCAAATGACCCACCTGTTCGTTTGCCACCTATGACATGAAAACACACAAACAAAAAAAACAATGTTTAATTGCGACAAGACTTAAAAGATAACTAACTTACCTATACGTAATCAAAGAGGGAGCGTTGAACAAATTAAATGTTTTAGGGAAAGTCTTTTCCTTTTACCTGTATAAAATTTAAAAAAATATATGTAACTTACCAAATAAAGTTGTGAGAATCATAACTTGGTTCGTTAAAATTAGATACAGTCCATAAATTGTGGTTAAATGCAACGAGACTTGTACTGTGAGGTCCGGCCATCTGATCTGTGGCTTGAATTCCATGGCTTCGTACTTCATTAAATCAAAGTCCGTATCACTTATTAATTTCTCACTAACACTGTCGTTTAACACCGTATTGTTATTTTCGCAGCTTGTCACACCATTTGTACATTTAAAATCACTTTGTTTTAGTCTCATTTTGATTTGTGAGTCCACTGTCTCGGTGCACACTTCAACGTTTTGCTGTGCTGGAGCCATGTTGATTTACTGCAATTAATTTGATAGATTAAATAACGCAAGCGGAAATACAGTATAATATTATTTTAATAACAACTTGAATATGTTGCGATATGTTATGTTAATAATTAATTGAACTTATATCCTTAGTTAAGGTTTTCGTCTCTTTAGCGTTAGTTTCGTGCCCATTAATTTAATCTAGAAACTAAATAATAAAATATAGATTGTAGTATTCATAAATAATGAAACTTTTCATTCGAGAATTGCTTAATTAATTAGTAGCTTCGGAGATTACTATCCACGTCCCAGTTCATAATCTTTAACCGCTTTATGCAATAAAATATAAAATCTATACATAAAATAAGACTGTAAATTTAACGTGTCTGTACTTTTGTATTTCATTTTGTTTTTCAGATGTCTAAGGATAAGTAATAGAATACATTTCAATCATTTTTAGAAATGTCTGTCTGTTTGTATGAACACATATCACTGTTAAAGTACTGGGTTTGTACACAAAATCGTAAAGCATATCTTCGGGAGTAACTTAGTTTTTGTTCCATTAAAATCGGTCCACTCTATCAAAAGTTATTGTAGTTTTAATGACGACGCGGCGTAAGTACGAGAGAAAATTAAACAAGTAAATGGACTTAATACGTTTAGATGAATTTATTACTCACTGTTTTTTCTTCGATCAACAGTAACTAGATAAAGAGTCACATACAAAATCGAAACTAAATCCTGTCCGCGTAAATATATACTCATGTGTAGCTATTTGTTTATTAAGAAAGGGAGAAAAAACGTTTTAAAATAGTTTTAAGTTCAACCTAATTACAACCATGACACCTAGTAATAAAGTCATGAATGTTCAAAATATTATCGAAACCGTTTTTTACATAAGCTTCCATGCAGACGAAGACGCGGGCAGTTATAACATAATAATTTAACACAGAAACGAATTTGTAGAAATTATTGTAAATAAAGTATACTTGGAAGTGAAATTCACCGAGTCCTCTGTTATGTCGGTTTTTTTTAAATATGTTATAGTGTTAACAATCTCGTCTGGTGTTAAATGACGACGTGGTCCGAGGTGATAAAGACACTAAACCCAGAGGATTCGAACCTACGTCCACCCACGCTGTGTTCGAACACGCTATCAAGAAGCCATCATCGCTTCAATTGATAGAAATAAGTGAAACTAATTCATACAATAAAACGCAAATAAATAAACAACGTTATTAGACGAAATAAGCACATTTAAGAAAATAAAAAAAGAAGTATTTTAAAATCTAAACATAAGGAATTAATGCTTATTGATATACGTGTAACTTGAGTCGAAAGAATGCGTACAAAATCAAGGAGTACGAGTACGAGGTTTCAAAATAAACTTTGAGTACCCTTGTTTTAATATTATTATTATATCAATACATGTGTGTGAATTAAGTATTTAGTAGATATTATTTCTAAACTTGCAACTTTTTTTTTTTTATTGTTGCACAGCTATGTGTCTGAACCATGTCTAATGGTGAGCACAGTACAATCCAAAAACAATGGCGACTACCGAGAGATGCGTTATCCCTCGCCGGTCGCCGCTATCATGCCGGCCTGCGTGAGCGAACAACCTCCGTCCGTGTCCAGAGGTGACCAGTGTTAATCATCTCACCGGTACTCGATCCACGGCGAAAGTCATTCACTACTGGATATACATGAGCTGATCCCGAAACGCGACGCGCAGAACGAATCACTATTACGGGCTTTTTCACTAGATGCGTGGTGGTTGCGACCCCGTCGGGCTTTAAAACCCTACCACCCCGCATATATTATTTTATTTATATTTATTTAGGTTTAACTTTGTTTATCATACGCATACAGTTATTGATTCTAAATCGCAACAAGTTTAAAAATACAGAAATGGGATTAACACATATGAACGATCCTATAATTTTATGCCTTTTATGTATGAAAGGGTACGTTAATTAAAGAAATATAAGAAATCAATAGCACTTAAAATTTTCTCATGATTCATGTGTCGTTTTCATTGCTGTGTAAATCGATCATTTCGTAAACAGAAAATCATTAAGTAAGCAAATGTATATTTCGACCACGTTAGATTCGACGTGGAGTTTTTATTACCGATTTCCGGTGATCGAGTTATACCGGGTTGGTTTAGTAAAGTATGCTTACGACCTCGGTTGAAATTCGGCTTCAAAGAAACGATACCGTTGTGGAATGTGGGCCGATGAGTTGACGAGCTTCCCTCTGTTGTTCAGTGACGTTTGTGGACACGAAGATATAAGACCTTACGTTTGTTGTACGTGTATTCACGGTATTTGCTTTTAATCTATACTGGCTTTCGCACGCATTAATATAGACTTGATATATCCCTTGGCAACACTATATTTTTTCTGGATGCTAGATATTCTGTGTCCTTCTCCGTACCCGTGACAACGTTATGAAAAAGATCATATGATTGGTTCACTATTTAAGCCCTGAAAGCGTAACAAACAAACTAACATACGCATTTATTATATAACTAGCGGGCCCGGTGGACGCTGTCCCGCCCTGTTAATAAAAAAATCCCAGAATCAGACCGCAGCGCCACTGGGACCAATTGTGAATTGGAACCATTTTTGAATCCATTGGAGCACACGCAAACGTGGATTGACTTTTTCCGCCATTTCCAACAATTAACGTTATTTTTCAACCAATTTACAGAAAAACTAAACATATTATATCCTAAAACCTTCCTCATGAATCACTTAATCTACTGGTGAAAACCCCATGAAAACCCGTTCAGTAATTTTTGAGTTTATCGCGAACAGACAGACGAGGTAGAGGACTTTGTTATATAAATAAATTTACAGGTTCTAACAATTATCGATAACAATCGTAAAGAATAATAAAGTAATAAGTTTCAATATATTCTTAACCAATTTTAATGATGTTTAGATTCTAGAAGTGATAGAGAGATCATACAAACGTAAATATAAAATTAACAGATGAAAATAATTACTACGTAATAAGTATACGTGGAATCGTGTGCATAGCTAATATAGATGAACAAACAGAAAATTTACTCAAAGTACTCTATTAGCATTCCAAAAATTATACTCAACTATCATGCGAGCACAGACACGTACACTCAATCACTTTTAAACTCACACTCATAACAACTACACACGGGTGTCTCTCACACTTTTATTAACATACACACACATTTCTTATTATATGATTTTTGTTTCTTCTTGTCTTAACTTTAATTCTTAAAGTGTAATTTCTTCTCAATATTATACACACAATACGCGCCACCATCAATTAAAGGCAATTTGTAAACAGGGCATTAGACTTCCATGAGACACGCATCGCCTAGTTTGGGGCCATAGTTAAGGCTATTTTATGTAAAAAGTTTTAGAATATAAAGATAATTGTATTGAGTTTATTTGATGTATATCTAAACAATAATTTTCACAATACTATTAGAGCCTGGGAATTCTCACACGTTAATTACAGATTAAAAAAATATATTAACCTTGAATGAAATAAGAATATTTAAAGCATATTTATTACGTACTTATTATAATAAAGAATCTTTTATTCATTCATTTTAGTTAATACTGTATGGACTGCGCAGGTTTTAAACAATGTATCAGCGTAAGTGATGGCTACATAAAAAGCTTATTATCGCTACGTTGTTGCTTCCTATAGAAAGAAAATCCTTCTGTAGGTCCAAGCTCAAATTGCCTTGTCTATCAGTTTGCTAATCCTATAGCCTGTAACGTGGTCGATGTGTTAACATCATCATCACATCAGCCGGAAAGAGACCCACTGCAGGGTCATAAGCCCCTTCCCAAATAAAGGTATGGCATCACTACGCCAGCCAACGACTTATTGAAATTTCAAACTCTGCGAAATGCAATTCCATATTTTCACACATACGGTAGTACTACAAGAACATTTGTCAGGTTCAGATCCAATCCAATCGCTGCGGCGGCACAATGAAGACGTACATCGTGGGGTTTTAGTCCATGCGAGTCGGACATAACCCACCCTCTCCCCCGAGAGGATGGTGTATCCATAAGGGATATCCCCACGTTAAAAAAAAAAGGTTCTGATTTCCTGAAGATGTTTTTCTTCACCGTCAGCCGACCATATTAGAAATGTAAATGAGTAAATGTATGTTAATTACGAAGAATTAGTTGGTACATGCCAGAATACATTCTTTTTCCGGTGCTTTCTCAGAGGTGGTAAAGCCACGCTGAAGCTATTACTGGTTTCAACATGAATGGGTCGGCTCGCTCGGGGTAGTACCACCCTCTCACACAAAACCGACGTGAAGTAATAGTGGTTACATTGTTGCGTTTCGTTCGGTCAGTGAGAGCGCTGGGGCTCACCTCCTCTCCCATCCCCTCTCCTCGTCCCCTCCCCCAAATACAGGCTGGCAACGCATTAGCGATTCCCCTGGTGTTGTTGTTGTCTATGGACGGCGGTGATCACTTGGCATCAGGTGACCCGCCTGTTCGTTTGCCTCCTATGATATTAAAAAAAATCTTTTTAGGATAAGCGACTTTATCGATGACATTCACTTTTATGAATTCTTAAGAAACAGTAAACTGTTTGCAGTCAGGTTACTAGCGGTGGCAGCTACGTTAGACAACACAAAAGTGGCGAAAGTTGAAAAATTTATCATATAAATGTATGCCGAATGAATTAAATATTGAATTATTCAGAAGAAGTGTTATGCTAATTGGCAGATTAAAAACAAGGCTATAACTGCGGCAGACGGTTATCTAAAGCATAATATACCTATATAATGTTTTTGTTTTATGTAAACAGCTCTCAAACTGTATTAATTTACGCGCCAGTATTTCTAGCCTTTGAAATGGTAACAGAAATGCTTCTCGGAAATAGATAAATCGTAGATTAGTAACACGAATGGTTAATAATAATACTAATACAGTTTCTCCCACCTTTCTCTTAATATTTTGCTACTAGATATTTGAGAAAGGACATAAAGAGGTACTCGTTTTCGACATTATAGAGAGTTTAGGGCCTACGTTGTACGAAGTGCCATTGATACAATATAATGTAGTGACAATCTTTAAGGGATCCGATGGAGCTCTGTGAACTGATACAGACTGACGATAAAGGACAACATTGTTATTAAATCATAATATGGTGGTAGGGTTGTCGCCTAACACCTAAAGATATGTTCCGGTAGTCGCACTCGATAATCAATCTGTCTAGGGTTAGCGTGCTATGATCCGCCAAGCACCTAAAGATAGCTCCGGTAGTCTCACTCGAGAATCAATCTCTCTAGGGTTAGCGTGCTATGATCCGCCAAGCACCTAAAGATATGCTCCGGTAGTCTCACTCGAGAATCAGTCTCTCTAGGGTTAGCGTTATTTTTACCGCGTTGCCATCTAACATCGAGTAAGATTGTAGTCAAGCTATAAAGATTTTCAAAAGTGATATACGCATTTATACACAAACTTAAAAATTTGAATTCGACGTAATGAGCCATTTATATGTCTAGTCGTCTCAATTATTGGGAAGGTCATCTAGCTAATTAAAAACGCTGGTGCTTGATGACAGAGACTGTAACGACAAGAGTTATTTTAAAGAGTAAAGGATTAAAGAATCATAATATTATATTTCTATTGAGAAACAAAGTAAAAGTATGATTGAAAATATTTATTTATTCAACAGTACTCGAGTAAATTAAAAGCTCTGAAGTTGTTAATGTGATTATTTGTATCATGATACAAACATATCATGATATCAAAAAAATTATTGGGAAATAAATGTTTTAAAATGTATTTACATCTTTGAAATTAGACTATTAAGAATACAGAGTCAAGGGTAAATAGGTTATTTAAAAAACTTATACATATTCATATTACCAATAATTATACAAAACAGAAGTTCCTATGTACATACATTTAAATGGTTGTCTAACGCTAAACGTAGTGGAAGCTCTCAATATTGAAAAAAACACCGATTTTGAAACATTCTTTTTTATGTTCAACAGGTACGCGCTTGGCCACAATCTCACCTGATGGTAAGTGACGATGAGGCCGTCGATGTATCGCGCTTACCCACTAGATGCCTGTTCACTCTACTCTTGAAGACTCCCAAGTTATAAGATGACGGGAAGACAGACACCGGGAGTGAATTCCACTCCTTAGCCGTACGTATAATGAATGAGGAAGCAAATCGCTTTGTACGATTTACGGGAATATCAACCACGTAAGGGTGGAAACCCTCACGGCGTCTAGTCATCCTCTGATGGAATGGGGACGGTGGAATTATATTATGTAATTCTTGTGCACACTCTCCAAAGTGTAACCTATAGAACACCGAGAGACAAGCCATTTTTCGTCGATGTTCTAAACTGAATATTCTTGAATCCCACAATCAATCCTATTGGTCTTAGCGTGATTATATATAGCCTATAACCTTCCTTGATATATGAGCTATATAACACTGAAAGAAATTTTCCAATCGGACCAGTAGTTCCTGAGATTACCCCCTACAACGTCACAAACTCACAAACTTTACCTCTTTATAATATTAGTATAGTATAGATTTAAACGTAAACGAAGTTGAGGAAGTTTGCTGGTATATTAACAAAATTAAGAAAATTGTAAATTAAAGTAGTAACAAATTTTATGGAATAAAATTGAAAGTTCTGTAACCCATTAAAAATATACTGTATCGTTTCATCTTAATAAGTCTGTTTCTAGAAACTTCTTATCGTTTCCAACAGTGTAAAATACAATACGAATAACTTAATTTAGAGATAAGTTTGACTGGCCTACAAATCATATTTCGAGTTATTTCTTTCCCTCTCTAAAAATTTGACCAAATTAATATTATTCGTGTTGCTCAGTTTAAGTAAATACCTATTATAATACTGAACAATACCACGACGGTTTTTATTTTAAGTAATTACCAGGAAAAATACACTTTGTAACTATACACGCAAGGTTTTAACAATGTACGTAGAGGTGAGATGCAAATTGCAAGGGAATAAAGTTTATTTGTTGGGTAACAAACGTTTTATTACCTAATATGTTATAGTAACGTTGTGCTACCTAATTGATTGCTTGAACGTGACTAACTTATATGTTACAAATATAATTCCATTCGATTATGCTGATTCGCATATAATAAATAGGGTGACACGAATAAAACTTATGAAATGCACGTAGCCGAACAATGTCAAGAACACAAACGAGGATGTATTGTCTGATAATGGCTATAAATCAGCTATACTTAATCTGCGGCTCGCCGGGTCTTTGTAGTTGGCCCACCCATATTATTATTCACATATATTCACAAATATACACCATATATTTTATTTTCAAATATTTTAAATTTTATACCCATCAGAAAAACTATAAAAGCTGAGTAAATTAAATAGATCCCAGATAACCCGACCGCAATGCGTTCCTTATGATAAAAAAGTTATACAAAACTTGTTGATTGGACAACCATATTTTACTACATTAATACGTTGTTAAATTGAAATTACGTTTTTTTATACCTAAATATTTGTTGTTCACGGTCCGCGACACCATGAGTGAAACGTGTTTGTGTCCCGTTTAATAAAAAGGTTGAGTACCACTGCTCTAGATGGATATTACGTTATATATTAAAAACTATAACCCTATCCCGTGTATCGTACTAAATATCCCGCTTCAATCCGTTCGTATTATGACGTAATAATATTATTATATCTCATCAACACTAATATTAAAGAATTCAGTTTTATTTCGTTTCCTAATCGAATGAAAATTGTAGTGATTTAAGTGAATCAAATCATTAGCTTATAGATTTATAATAGCATAATAATAATATGTATGTACTAATAAACTTCTAGGAATTCGCAACCACTTACTAATGTGAATTTAATTGGAAACACTATCGAAAAGGGAAATATCGTTACCAGCCGTGAATGTTCTTAGAAATGTTTTCGCAACACTGTCGCAGTAGAAGAATGCATGACTATTAATAATACGGCGTTGGACGACGATTAAACCCGAGCTTTCCCTCGGGCTGTTGCTTTTTGCAAGTAGCGTTTTATTGATATTTGCAATCCAATATTATTTATGTTATTATATTATAGCAGATAACATATTTTTATAATGTTCCTACCTTAATATTTAACAATATTACTTTTATAATCTGCATCAGATGTCAATATTAAAATAAGGGACTATGATCATAAAGTCTATATCCATCAATGAAAAAAAGTTTTAAATATTCATTGAAATCATAAAAACGTTTTCAAACTAATAGTAAATATTAACCAGATTGACAGAAGAATATTTATTATCTACCACTAAATTCCAATGCAATGAAATGTTGTGGTAAATACATATATAATTGATTTTGAAATTAAAAAAATGGTTCTCCTGTATACATTTCATCGAACACATTCAAAACCTATTTTATTATGAAATTTAATATATTTACGGGTAACTCTAAAAAAATTAAATATTTTTTTATTAATAAATATATTACCTTTTTTAAATTTAACATATGCAATCCAACAACACGCACTCTAAGTTGATATATATTATTTTAATGTTCGCTCCGTTTACACATCCACACCTTTGAATAAGCAATTAAAGACTGGTTGGTAATGGGTATAAGTATTTCTATATTTGGCACCATATTACATTTATCTTCCTTATCTTATCAATAGGTAATATTTGAATCACTGGAAATATGTCTACCATAAGAGACTAGGTGCCGCAAGTCGTTATCGAAAATACTCACGTTTCACAGAAAACTGGCACTCCTTCTTTTAGCAATTTTCAAGTATATATTTAAACTGGCACACCTTTCTCTTGTTAGCAATTTTCAAGTTTTTTTTATATATATGAGAGGCAAACGAACATGTTGACGTTAAGTGATCACCACCGACCATAGACACTTGCATCGCCAGAGGAGTCGCAAGTGCGTTGACAACCTGTCTTGGGAGAGAGGGGGAGTTGGGCCGGCGCTCTCACTGACCGAACGCATGCACGCAATGCATGCACTGTTACTTGACGTCGGTTTTCTGTGAGAGGGTGGTACTACCCCGACTGAGCCGACCCATTCATGCTGAAACCATTAACATTAGTAGCTAGTAGTTATAGTAGTAAGCCCTGGGATGATAAGTAAAGTGCACGCTTAAGTATACAAGTCTCTACTCTTTTTATAAGTTTTATAAAAGAGAGTTCATTATTTCAGAATCTGTCCGTGTGTCTGTCGCAATTGTACTAAACCAGACTGTTCCATTTATTAATGTAAAATGTATCCTGTTAATCTAAAATTATATTTTAAATATTTACTGCTTACCAGGTAAATGATTGAATAAGTAATATTTACATTCATTGTATTTTGTTGTTTATAAACCGGATGAGACAACGCAATATATTTACATCGGCATTTCCGATTATTTATCTTATCGGTTACAGGCACACGAGCAATTGATACCTGATAAAATGATGATTCATTGAGATATGCAATACTTTATAAGTTTTAGCGTTTGACCACGATTTCACTTTTTTTATATCATAGGAGGCAAACGAACAGCTGGGTCACCTGATAGTATGTGATGACCACCATCCATAGACACTTGCAACACCAGGGGAGTCGCAATTACGTTGCCAGCCTGTGTTTTGGAGGGGAGGGGAGGATGGGAAGGGGGAGGGGAAGTCCTCCGGCGCTCTCACTGACCGAACGAAACGCAACAATGCAAGTAGTGTGACTTCCCGTCGGTTTTCTGTGAGAGGGTGGTACTACCCCGGGCGAGCCGACCCATTAATGCTGAAACTAGTAATAGCTACAGCGTGGCTCTACCACCTACAAAGTGGTCAATTTTTCCAACGTAACCAAATTGTGCTAGCTCGTAATTGTGGCATTGCGTCCACGATTATCAACGAAAGAAGGGGATATGGGTGGGCGGAAATATATCAAGATTGAGCATTCAAGAATTTAAACGTACATAAAGAGTCGTCGATGAGTAGTATGAGTGATAGTTGGCAAAATATAGGCATTTGTCACAGCGTCTTGGTAGAACTCTGTTCGGATGAAGTCAAGATGTTGTACGAATTGTTAATGATATCTCATCAGCTACTCTCTTGATTTAAACTTATGAAAAATAGGAAACAATGAATAAAATCCCATAAAAATATATTTAAAAAAATGTACCTACAAAAACGAACATCTTAATCAGCGATTTGTCATAGAACCCTTGAATTATTTTGGATTTTCGATAATACCACTTTTACTAATATTATTTTGGCATAATGTAATAATATGTATATAAATAAACAGGTGAAGATATGTCTTTATTTACAAATCTCTATTCATTATACTTCACACTCTTTATCCACAATATTTATTCAATAATCAGTATAGTTTTTACTAATTACAGAAACAAAAAATACAAATTGTTATATTTATATATAAAAAACACGTGAAGTAAAAAAAATGTACCTCTTGCGGTCGAATTTCAAACACTGGAGCACCTACCACTTATGCTAATAAAGGTTAATTGAAAATTCCACTGTTTCAAATTGCACTAACTGATATTCGGTTTTTGGCGGAAATCTCTGTCATGTAATGGCTTTTATATTTTATTCATAATCTTCATAATTATTTCACTCTATATTTTGTAATATGGATGGCATTTTACGAAGTATAGATCTGTTATTGTGCACATAAGTGGATGACAAGTAAAACCACGGGGTATGAATTCTGAGATGCTCCTAAATTCCATGGAACTAAATTCCTAAAATTTATAATTACAATAAAATTAATCATTCAAACGTAGATAGAATAAAAAGAAAGTTAAATTAATGTTATCCGCATTTGAAACAAGTTGGCTTATCAACCTATCTCAGTAATAAAATACAATTTTGCTTAAAATGTGTTTACTACATGAAATAAATAGGAACGGTATATAAAATTAGAAGACCGGTTTAAAGAAAACTCTGTCATGTTAATTCAGTATACAAAATAGTTTGTTTTCTAAGAACTAAGTTTTTATCTACTGCAGAGCGAGGTCGCGGAGAGAGTACGGAAGCGAAGTTTACCGCCTGACTCGGTGCGGTGCTGCGGAAGCACGAGCGCTGGTTACGCGGGCTTAGGACACAAGCGTACATTGCTTCTAGCACCAAACGATGAAAGAATTTTTGTTACTATCAGTTTGTCATTGGATTTAATGAGTACGTAACTTGAGTGACTATTTATTTGTGGAGCGTTTGCTTGGGGAAAGTTATTTTGAGTTAAGTTATTTCGAGTTCAAAGTTTTTTACAAGTAATTTATTGAATGGGATTTAACATAAGACTGAATCGAAGAGTAGGGCAAGAGATGACCTAGATAATACGGCTTTATGAATGAAACAATTTTGCAATAGTTGATATACAAGGAAGATAAATATTTTAATGTATCTAGTCTTATAATATATATCTAGTCTTGCCATAAATACTGAAAAAATAAAAAAATATTTTCTATTGCAAATAACATTTATTACTTTTACAGTATGTTAGTTTAATACATAAATATAAAACAATTTAAAATATAAAAAGCTTATTCGAAGTTGTCTCCGTTGGCTGCAATACAGTCCTTTAAACGTTGAGGCCAGTTATCAATAGAAGCACGTACTCTTTTCATGGGGAAATTCTTCACTGCCAATCGTACGAATTGTTATAGGGACTTCGAATTTTCATGGCGTTTAGAGCAAGCCGTACTCTCTAAAACTGACCATAAATCATAATCCAGCGGAGTAAGATCGGGACTAGACGGCGGCCAGTCTTCAGCTATGATGAAGTCCGAAACGTTCGTTTCCAATCAAGACTGCGTAGACCGACCTTTATGACCCGGCGCAAAGTTTTGCTGGAAGGACCATTCTTGGTTATTAAGTGCCTAGGGGATCATGCCACTAAGGAGTGCGTGCGCACTCCCGACACCCCGGAACCTCCCAGCTGCGTGTTGTGCGGTAACGCGGGCCACCCCGCGAACTATCGCGGCTGTCCCCGCGCACCGCGCACACAACGCCCTCGCCAGGCGCGACAGGCGCCTAGGGCACCTGTGCGCGCCGCCCGCCCTTCGCCTCCGCCTCTCATGTCCGTGGAGGCCTTCCCTGGCCTGCCAGGTGCCTCTCGCGCCCCGGTAGCGCCCGCGTCCACTCCGCGCGCGTCACCTTCAGTGCCGCGCGTCCCACCCACCGTACCGCGCGTGACACCCTCTGTGCCGCGCGCACCACAACCCGGGCGGGCCCCTCTGGCTCCCTGGGCTCCCCGGCCTCAGGCTTCTAAGCCTCAGGCTCCTATCCCGCAGGCACGGCCGACACGCGCCGCGCCCGCCTTCTCTATGGGGCTCAACGGAGTGGGCTGGCTTTTCCAGCTATTCCGTGAGCACGACCTACAAGAAGTCTTAAACTTCAACGAGGCCCTCCAGGCTGAGGAGGACTTAGGCAAGCTCAACGTGCTCGCGCAATACCCTAGTATTGCTGCGAGTTTACATCGTATCGTTCGTTCCGAGAATTCAAACACATTTAATTAAAATTCTCAGCTATGAATAGGATAAAACCGCGCGGTCTATCTCTTTCGTTTTTTAACGCGAGAAATCTTAGGACACAGCGCGATCTAGTAGCTGCCTTTCTACGCGATAGACAGATTGACGTTCTCCTCGTCCAGGAGACGCTTTTAAAACCGAAAATGCGCAATCCGAGAATCGCGAACTACAACATAGTTAGAAACGACCGTGTCACCCGCGGGGGCGGCACCTTAATTTACTATAGGCGTTCGTTATATTGCATGCCGATAGATCCGCCCGTTCTAACCAATATGGAAGTATCAGTATGTACGCTAGGTATGACCGGTCATCCGTCTATTGTATTAGTATCCGCGTATCTCTCGCCGAACAAAGAGTTATTACAAACCGATTTACGAGCGCTACTCAACTTAGGAGATTCAGTTATTATAGCGGGGGACCTCAACTGCGGGAACGTTATCTGGAATAGTCCGAGAACCTCTCGTAACGGGAGGATACTCGACAATCTAGGTAGGGTCCTCGCATTTGACGTCATAGCCCCTCCGGAACCCACGCACTATCAAGACAACTGTCGCCCGTCAGTACTAGACATAGCTCTTTTAAAAAATATCACGCTTCGGGTACGACTCATACAAGTCGTACACGAACTTGATTCAGATCACCGCCCGGTAGTATTGCAGTTAGGTTTCGATTCAGATTTCACCCCTCCGTCGGTCAGGGTAGCTGATTACGTTAGTTTAACTCGTTATTTTAAAGAAAATCCATCGTCTGACATTTTAGACGGGATCCCAGACGTGTTGACGTCTAGAGCCGACGCGGATTCGGCTATCGATTCCCTGGTCAACTATCTTCAGACCGCCGTCAGAGAGACCTCGAAAGAGGTACAAGCGGCGAACGATCGCCGCTTTATACTCCCTGACGACGTGAAAGCGTTGATCACGGAAAAGAACGCCGCGACTCGAGCTCACGACGCTTACCCGTCTGTAGAGAACCGCGATCGATTACGTTCGTTACGTAAGTTAGTTAAAACTCGTATCTCTGAGATTCGGGGCGACAGGTGGGACAGGCTTCTGGAGGATCTCCGGCCGTCTCACCTGTCGTACTGGAGACTCACGCGCACTATGAAATCAGATCTCGCCACCCCGATGCCTCCTCTCGACAGAGGCCCCGGGTTGCCTCCCGCGTTCGATAGTATAGATAAAGCAGAATGTCTAGCCGCGAGTTTAGAGAAACAGTGTTCGCCAAACACTGATAATACTGATACTGTTCATATCGGTTCGATCGAGTCGTCGGTAGAGCATGCACTCGCGTCTCCTCCCGCGGATACCCTAACCTCGATAACTTTTGACGAAGTCTCGGCCGCCATAAAGCGTCTCAAACTTAGAAAGTCCCCAGGTCCCGATGGAATCAGGAACGAGGTGCTGAGACTCCTTCCTGACCACATCATAGCTCTATTGGTCTGCATCTTCAATGCGGCCATGTCCCAGGGCTATTTTCCAGCCGTCTGGAAAAAAGCCGTAGTGATAGGTATACATAAACCCGGCAAAAAAGCTACGCTTCCCGCTAGCTATCGCCCTATTAGTTTATTAGATACGCTAGGTAAACTTTACGAGCGGCTCCTTCTGAACCGTCTCCAGACTTCGTTTACGGAGCTTAATTTAATACCGCCCGAACAGTTCGGTTTTCGCGCCGAACATTCATGTACAAATCAAGTACACCGCCTCACGGAGTACATTTTTTCTAACTTTAACGCTGATCCGAATCGCGACCCGAACCCGAAAAAGAAAAATCCGAAACGCACGATAGCAGTTTTCTTTGACGTCGCCAAGGCCTTCGATAAGGTCTGGCACGGAGGGCTCGTACATAAATTATGTCAATCTCGCATACCCGATAGATTAGTTCATATCATTCGCGATTTTCTCACAGATAGGACTTTCCGTTATAGAGTAGACGGCGAACTATCGTCAATACATCCGATACGCTCAGGCGTGCCACAGGGTTCAATACTCGCGCCCTCCCTTTTCAACCTGTTCATCAGTGACCTACCTCGGCTCCCGGGAGTAGAGGTAGGTTGTTATGCTGATGACACAGTTATCTACGCTTCTCATTGGCGGCCGGACAAACTTAGGAAACTCATCGAAGAAACCGTTAGCACACTCGGTGATTGGTTTCTTCGATGGCGTATAGAGGTTAATCCCGATAAGAGTGCCGCGATACTCTTCGATCCCACACAACGCGTAAACAGATTGCAGCCCATCAGGCTATACGACACCGACATACCTTGGACCGACGAGGTCAAGTATCTCGGTGTCACACTAGATAGACACTTAAATTTCGAGTCTCACATAGATAGAGTACGTAATAAAGCCGCTATGGTTTTGGGTCGCCTACACCCGTTGCTTTGCCGTAAGAGTAAGATGTCCCTCAGACACAAGCTCACCTTGTACAAAGTGTGTATTCGCCCGGTCATGACATATAGCTGTCCCGTTTTTGCACATGCACCGCAATCAACTCTAAACAAGTTACAAGTTTTACAAAACCGCGTTCTGCGTAAAGTGACCGGCGCCCCATGGTACGTCCGGAGAGTCGATCTCCATAGGGACCTGGAGATACCTTCTATCTGGGCGTACATAAAATCACTCACTAGTAGTTATTTCGAAAAAGCCGTGAATTATCCCAGTCCGTTAGTGGTATCCGCCGCAACATACGAAACCGTACCCAACGCCGCGCGTTACAAAAGACGTTCGCGACCCATTTTTACCGATCATCCTGATGAAATAACGGCAGCGAACGATCAGTAATCAGTACTAGCCTGTCTCTCCAAACAGAGCGTGCTCACGCCCACGCCCGCGTAACCTCAGATCACGCCGCCGTGGTCTGGGTGTAAATTTCGCTCCCGCACACCAGACTAGGCCCCCTTCGGCAGCCTCTCAAGCCTAGGTTCGATCCCTCGGCGTGGAGCCCTTGAGTGCGCTGCCCGCGCGATACAGTGACACACCAATACATCACTGCAACAACACTACACATATCACCTCCACACACGTGCACGCTCACACGCTTACACATAAAAGTGGATGGGTTTTTTCTTTTTGTTTTTACCCGTATCGAACTGTAATAGTTTAGAATCATTTCCTATACAAAATACACATAAGAGTTGTTGAGATATGTAATCATACGTAAAAGAATTAGTGAGACACACATGTGTACCAGCATGTGAAATAAAATATACTTAAATGTTTCTTCTTAAGTTTTTTTTTTATGTCATAGGAGGTAAACGACCAGGCAAGCCACCTGATGTTGAGTGATCACCACCGTCCATAGACACTTGCAACACCAAGGGAGCCACAAGTACTTTGCCATCCTGTGTTTGGGGAAGGGGCGGAAGGGAAGGGGGAAGGAGGGGAGAGATGGGCCACCGGCGCTTTCACTGACCGAACGAAACGCAACAATGCAAGCACTTTTTTTTTTTTTTTTTTTTCTAGTTCTCCCCTCCTTCCCCCTTCCCTTCCGCCCCTTCCCCAAACACAGGATGGCAAAGTACTTGTGGCTCCCTTGGTGTTGCAAGTGTCTATGGACGGTGGTGATCACTCAACATCAGGTGGCTTGCCTGGTCGTTTACCTCCTATGACATAAAAAAAAAACTTAAGAAGAAACATTTAAGTATATTTTATTTCACATGCTGGTACACATGTGTGTCTCACTAATTCTTTTACGTATGATTAGTTTAGCTAAGTTAGCTTAGGAAGAATCTCTATGCTGAATTCAAAGTAACAGCCCAAGCCGAGGTTCGTCCACTTTGGCACCCTTGATCTGTTATCATACGGATAAATGCCTTCAGCGCATTGTCCAAAACGTACAGTGAAGCTGTGAAGGCCTTCCGAGCCAGTATAGTCAGTTTAAAAAAATGGTATAAGGTATTTCAAGTATGTAGTCAACGATATAATAACTAAAAAGTTGTAGATACGTTACTTACATGATACTTTCACAAAACAAATAACACGATAACGCACACATAAGTAAGTAATATTGTAACGCCACACTGTCTTAGATAAAATGTGGAAGTAAGATGAATTATTCTCAGTATCGGTGGTGAAAAAGAAATAGTTATATGTTGCTTAGATACGGGCGAATGTACGGGGCAGCCGTCAAAAATAAGCTATATAGCTATTAAAATAAGTTTTAATAAGTCGCTGTCGAAACGCTTATGATGTATCTACAGAATTTTAGTTATAATATCTTGGCATGTAGTAGATTAATTCGCAAGCAACCACTAGATAATGCTTTACACAGTCACCTAAAGTGCTACTCGCATTATAAAAACAAAGCATATATATTTTGCCAACCCTCTAATAAAAAGATCAGTGCGATATAATATTTTTTAATTACAAGCAAATACGAAAATCCTCGTGCAACTTTTATTGTGTCGGTGAATATTTTAACGGAAATTTATTTCAACTATGCGTTTTCTATGATAATAAACTATTCGACCATAGTATCAAGGCCTCTCTCAGTTTAAAAACAACCTATATTTCCTGTTTATTTTACTCAATAACTCGGAATTGTCTGATAACGGTCCCCATTTTAAAACGCGTTCACGCCAATCTTTCGTGATAATAAGTTTGAACAGGTGTAACCGGCCAACTGTTAATTATGAATTCAATAAAGTCAATCTGTCATCGATTTTAAAGCCATCTACAGTAATTATCTTTTCTAAAATATATTTAATGTACATATTTCGTCTCTTTACTATTTTCCTATACATAAGTAAGATTCAAACCACTTTTATTTATTGTATTGTAATAGCAAATAAACTTATGTTTTGGGTAAACTGAATTGAATTTAAGTATTCTTTTGGAATGTATATTATTAACAGAATGTGTTCGGTTCCAAACGGGTAGACGGTTACTGATGTCGACTGCTAATATGAATTTACAGAACATTGGAATGTTTAATGAATTGCTATCCAAACCTAATAGTGTTGAAGCGTTGTGTTTTTAAGTTGTTGAGCTGTCATTAGTGAGCTCCCGTGCGTCATATTTTTAATTGATTGTTTTTCTTATTTATATTATCCACTGTGTCGATTACATTAATCTTACTATAGAGTTCATATAAAAATAAATGCCCCTAAATAAATTAAAAGAATTAATAAAATTATAAAACCTATTACTTTTATAAAAATTGCGAACTTGTTTTGTAGGAGAAAACTACTGCAATATAGATTCGATTCTATTTGTTTCACTGCTATCAATTCTCGTTAATGGTAATTGAAATGTGCGAACTGATAAAAAAACTAATCAAAATTGGAACAACTGCCGTAGTCTCGTTTCGGCGACTAAGGCCATTTTTGAGATAACAAAGTTAGTAAACATATACGTGTTTATATATCACTTACTTTTCCACTATTCGACATAAATCAAGAGGAAGTATATGAAGATAGATCGGATTAATAACTACATTAGTGTATAATGTAAATATGTAGATCAGTTTTGGTATTACAGAACAAAAACTATATTTTAAGAATTTAGTAATTACTAGTGGGCACCCAATGGTCGACATTCGACCATAGTTCATTGATTTTTTAAAGTTTGAACTTTCTTTTAGAGTTCTTTTACTCAACTTAACTTTTTAACTTTTTACTTAACTTACTTCTATAATCAAAGGTTTTTATCATGGTTACTCAGTTATTATAATAATAGTTGTATGTTATAATATCATTGTTGAATGTAGAATGAAAAAGGGTAATTGGAACGTAAGAGTAAAATAATACATACAGTCGAGCATAGCAACCTCCTTCACAACCTTTTTGAAGTCCTTTATTGACAGATGTCAAAATGTCTTTTTTATTTACATGTGTGTATATGTAGTGTAAAATTGAAGCAGTATCGTGAGTACTGCATATTTTAATTAATTTAATGTACTTCTAATGCATTTTATATGAAATAAATAGCTTTCTGCACTTCTCGTTCATATAAACTTTAACTATGCCAAGTTTCACGTTCATCCGTTCGCCCAATTACGTTAAAAAGGGATACAAAGATTAGGCTTCACGTATTAATATATAGATAATCCAGGTTTTCAAAACAGGTACCTTAACTCGGCTGTTTCTTTTTAAATGTTTGTTTCGCCAGAACTTTGTGATATATTGTGCGAGAAAATTATTTTTATATTGCAACGGGGATATGCTCGAGGGGTCTATTATTAAAATTGGACCTTGGACTACGAAGACACAGTTGAACTCTTTAAAACCGAATGGACAGTGATTACGATATTGGTATGTTTATGATAATTAACTAGGTAACTATAGTTCAAGACATTCTAGTGCATTTTTAGAGTAATTTTTTTTAAGTCGGTTTAATTTTTAATTAAAATTTTCCTGTTCTATGATACTGTTTTTCCTCTTTGTTACCTCCACAACCCTTCTACCGATTTTTGTTAACTTTGTTACATTTATTATTAGTATTTAGCCTGTATTGAAATCTGTAATAATAAGTAGCTTAGATTATTAGGAAAGTTTAGATTTCTCAGAACAAATAACATACAAATTAATTTCATTATGCGTATAGATTAAATGTAATATATTAATTCTGCAAATTATTGGTATATGATTTTGGAGTCGAGGCTTTGGACTTGAGCAAATGAAATTTACAATTTTTATTCTAACTAATAAAATAAAATAATAAGTTGAGGAAGTTATAAAGACTACCGACAGAACTGAAACCTCAAAATAATGGAATAACTGTGTTCGTTTTTCGGTTTAAATAATTTATTTCTCAAAGAACATAGTTCATTTATTGATACTTAAAAAACATTAATAATCGTTAAGCTAATCATCCAGTGTTAGAAAAACATACAAAATTGTTATAAAAATATTTCTTATGCTAAAATACTGACGAAAGAGAGACAAAACATGTTCGTAAAGAGAGTAAAATACAGATAAAAAAAGTGTAATAATCATACATCAAAAAATTTATTTTTTAGAAATAACCTTAGTTTTACTTTGAATATATTTTAGGATTCCCGTATTTCGTTTGATAATTCGTAGAATAATTTAGCTTCCTCGAATTTTACGTTTTGTATGCCATATCGAGTTGTCCTTGGTCTATTTAGGACTAATTTGCTTGTATTTCTTAAACATCGTTTAGAGGTATTTATTGTAAAGCGTATATGTGAATGCAATTTTTTTTGCATAATATTTTTTAGTAATATGCAAGTTTTATATACATATATACATTTGCCTTAAAGTCATAATATTCGTTTCTGATGATTTTTTCTGATGAAGTTAAAGTATTTTTATAACTTTATTTTGTGCAATTTGTAATTCTTTTTGAATTATTTAATCCACTATAGTCAATTCAGATTTAAATTTGGTAATTTTTAAATCGAAATGATTAACATGAGTGTGGTTTTCACATCGATTCACACTCAGAGCAATAATTATATACATTTGTACACAGTTAACTAATTAATCAAACAATTACTCACAATATATACACAAGCTCAATAGAAAATATCAATATTACATGTATATAGGCCGCTACACTACGCGTCGCTAGTCTGGCGCATGCGCGATACGTCACGGTCATGTCGAGGTCATCGGTGACACGAACCTATAAGTTTTCCTGCTATCAAAGCTTTTTTTAATAGCTCAACGTGGCTAAAGAACTTAAAAAAAACAACGTATTAATAGATAATTGATTTAAAATCTATAAAACTGTAATACACTAACAATGTAGGAAAAAAAAATGTATATTTTATTATAATTCTAGCGCTGCGGAGTCCTATGAGTGATGTTATAATTTGATTTGTTTACCTCTTTAATTCTTTGATGTTCTCTCAAGGTTTACGTCGTTTGAATGTAAACTAACAGATTTCATTGCTCCATGAAGCGAAACAGTCATTAATATGGCGCTAAGATTCGCGACAGTGATGTCATTGTTCAGCGATACTCAACCTTTTTTTAGACTACATAATATATACATACTCATGACGGTTACATCACCACCGCCGGAAAGCAGGATTAGTAATATTGATTTATTAAAGAAAATAATGTTTTGTTAATCGCATTCATTCCATGAATATAATAAATTTGATAATAGGTATCCTGCCAAACACATATGAAAATCGTGAACTTATTAATATCGGCAAATATAGCATTATATTCTACTAGCCTCTGCCCACGACTTCGCCATGCTATATAACTATGCCATAGTTACTGTGGGTTAACGTTAACAAGCAGCAGAAGCTCTCAAGAGGAAAAATAACCCCGATTTTGAAACATTCTCCATTCGTGCTCCGCTCCTATTGGTCTTAGCGTTATGATATATATAACCTTCCTCGAGAAATGAGCTATATAACACTGAAAGAGTTTTTCAAATCGGACCAGTAGTTCCTAAGATAGCCAACCCCCTACAATGTCACAAACTTTACCTCTTTATAATATTAAGTATAGATGAGTTATTTTTAGTTAAAACAGTTTTAAAGGAAAACTGTTTTCTTTATTAATTTCTTTTTTACAATTTATTCTCCAAATAAAATATATGCGACATCGCTTTCCTTTTGTTTTTTTGTTGTTTTTCTTCATTATTTCAATAACTACTTTTGTTCATTAAAATTCACTAATTTAAAATTCACAAACAACGAGTGTGGCGTATTATAACCGTAAAATTTAGTAAAATGTTGAAAATTACATTAATACATATTAGCCGATCTACTTTAGCATGCAAATAGGGGAACGAACATTAGATAATTTGGTCCACGTCGTTATACTTACCATTTTGAATAAACTATTAACTATATTACTACACATATTATAAAACAAAGTCTCTGCCACGTCTGTCTGTCTGTTCGCAATAAACTCAAAAACTACTGAACGGATTTTCATGCGATTTGACCAGTAAATAAAGTGATTTATGAGGTAGGTTTATGTATATATTTTTTTAAGATTTTTTATAATTATCAGGGCGGGCCAATTCCGCTGGGCCCGCTTGTATTATATATTATGTTGTGACCCAAGATGCTGGTAACACGCCAAGATTAGAAGATTTTAAAGATGGGGTGGTTAGCGATAAAGAAATTTATATATTCCATACCATATTCATGTGTATCGACGTGTAGTCTTAGTCATTTATTCTCTAAATATTTAATGACATCAAATATCACAAATAGAATCGAATATAAAACATTGTATAATAACATGTCAATAAATTAATGACGTCGAAAATACACCATATCCCATTGCTATTTGGAAAATTCGTTTAATAAAAAAGTGGTATAAATAGAAATAAGAATATATAAATATATAATCTATATATTAATACGTGAAGCCCAAACTGTGTATCCCTTTTTGAGAGAAATGCGCGAACGGATTAACGTGACACTTGGCATAGTTAAAGTTTATATGGCGGATAAGTGCAGAAAGCTATTTATTTTATATAAAATGCATTAGAAGTACATTAAATTAATTCAAATATGCATTACTCACACTACTGCTTCAATTTTACACAACATATACACACATGTGAATAAAAAAGACATTTTGACATCTGTCAATAAAGGACTTCAAAAAAGGTTGTGATCCTTCACACGATTTCTTCTATGCTGTTGCTATGCTCGAATGTATGTATTATTTTACTCTTACGTTTCAATTACCCTTTTTCATTCTACATTCAACTTTAAAAAATCAATGAACTATGGTCGAATGTCAACCACTGGGCGCCCACTAGTATAATATAATTTCCTTCGTTAACTTTACCAACATAGGAGGAAAGTAAATGGTGCATGTCCTATGTATATATCCTATGTATAGTATATGTCCTATGTATAGTAATATCAGTTTTTTGACAGGTGCGTTTAATAATTATCGCAATGAGGTTATTATCAAACTAGTACTGCTTGCAAGATTTAAAAAAGTCCTTTACAAGCTGTATGATAACGCTATAAATATAATAAAACGATAAAATAATGTAACACGTGCAATTGAAGTAATAATAAAACTTAATAGCGGTATATATAAAATAGTTAAAAGAATTATGTGCGTTAAATAGTAATCACTAACAATTCAAAGAGTAAAAAAAATAACCTTCAATAAATCCAAAAGAACTACGTACTTAATAAAACAAAATCATTTTTAGAAGAGCGACATCGATTGTCGGTTGTAGAGCCACGCTGAAACTATTACTGGTTTCAGCATGAATGGCTCGGCTCGCCCGGGGGACTACCACCCTCTCACACAAAAACTGACGTATAGGAACAGTGCTTGCCATTGTTGCGTTTCGTTCGGACAGTGAGAGCGCCGAATACCCACTTTCCCTTTCCATCATACTCCCTCTCCCTCAAACACAGGTTGGCAATGCACTTGAGACTCCCCTGGTGTTGCAATGGACGGTGGTGATCGCTTAACGTCAGGTAGCCCATCTGTCGTTTGCCTCCTATGATATATAAAAAAAATCGAATGCAGTAGCTACTTTTATGTAACATTGTTTTTAATAATGCTTCTTTGGAGCTTCCTCAATAATAAAATATTTTTGTATTATAGAAATAAACGTAACAATGATAAAATACTTCTAAATAAACGTTTTAACCTTAACTTGTATTTAGCAGTTATCCACATGCAGTAAATAAATATACCGTAAATAATCAAGTGTGTCAAATCAAAACAATCATACAAATATTGCTTGAGTTTTTATTACCTACTTATGTTAATATAAGCTTATGTTCGCGGTTTCGCTCGTATTAATGCAGATTTCAAGTATATCTCGGGATCAGTACACTTTTTTTTTCTCTGGATTAAATTTGTCCTATGTCTCGCTCAATACTTATGACACCGTGTATGTAAAATTTCACAATGATCGGTTGCATAGTAAAGACGTTATAGCGTAAGAAACAAACAAAGGAACAAGCTAGCATAATATAGCCACGCTATTCCTGATAATATAATTTTCTTAAGCGTGAAAATTTAAAAAATCGGTTAAATATTTTTGATGTTTATCCATTACAAACAAAAATTCAAATCTATGAGTAGTCCGGTGAAGCTGTTAAGACCTTGCTAGGTTAATAGCGTAGTCAGTTCGAAAAAAAAAAATCAAATCTATGAAATAGTAGTATAGGTATGAGAGTGAAGCTTCTAGAAATTATGTGAGTCATACCATTTTAGGTATATTTTGTTGTAACAACAAATGCCAGAAAAAATATAAAAAATATAATACAATTTTCCGTATTATTTGCACTTTGCGTTATGGCAAAATCGCTGGTAAAAAAACTTAACGTCTCTCTGTCTGTCAGTTAGTGTACTTATATATTCAGAGCAGAATATATTGAATTTACGTGTATCTTTATAAATTCATAGACTTATTCTCAGACGTCCCGCTTATTTGACTTTGAAAGCAATGCCCTCGCGATACGGTTACAACCACGCGTTTTTGTTGTAGTAGTGCATATAGGTATCACATTGCTACTCAAACTAAACATAATTAGCCGTGTTGACCGATTTAAAAAAATGTCTAGCGGTATTTGATCTTCATTTTTTTTTTTTTTTTATATCATAGGTGGCAAACGAACAGGTGGGTCACCTGATGTTAAGTGATCACCACCGTCCATGGACACCCCAGAGGGGTCGCAAGTGCGTTACTACCCCTTGGGGGGAAGGGCGAAAGGAGGGAGAGGGAGAGGAGTGAGGAGAGGGGAGGGGAGATGGGCCTCCGGCGCTCTCACTGACCGAACGAAACGCAACAATGCAAGCACTGTTACTTCACGTCGGTTTTCTATGAGAGGGTGGTACTACCCCGGACGAGCCGACCCATTCATGCTGAAACCAGTAATAGCTTCAGCGTGGCTCTACCACCATAATTCACTTCATTCACTTCCCCTTGAGGGGTTTACCATCTTGACCCCTCAGACCGCAGTCGGGCGCCTTAGGAGAGGACAACACCTGTCGGAGGAGCAGACGTAGGGCCGATTAGGCACTCCCTGCTCCTCCGGCCAAAAGGTGTAAGAAGGTACCATGGGGTTTTAGTCCGTGTGACTCGGACATATCCATCCTCAGCTGCCAGGCAGGATAGATATCCGTTAGGAATTTCTCCATGAAGAAAAGGGGTATTTGATCTCGACATGTACGTGACTGACGTGACTCATTGCGGTTGTGTGAGACATTGTATATTCTCGACTGTATCATTTGAGTGTTTGTATTTTTGGATGGGTAAAGTCTTGTGATTTCGTGTCACCAATCGTCACCAATGACATCGACATGCACGTGACATATTGCACTTGCGTCAGACTAAGACTGCGTGTATATGTAATATTAATGTTTTGAATTGAGCTTGAGCAGCCAGGTCATTAGATTGTTGATTAATAAGCTGTGTAAAAATGTATATAGTTACCGAGTGCCGATGGATGTAAAAACCAGGCTAATGTTAATAATTGCAATTTACAAATTATGAAATTTGAATAATTCAAACTACAATTGATTTAAAAATTCGTCGGCAGTATTTATGGCTGCCTCGACTTTTTTGTTACTGTACATGTAGATTATAAAATACAATTCTGTAGATCACTGGCACATGAGGCCAAGGGTGTAGGTAGTAGTAGGTAATATATATACAATGAGATCATTACGTTGTTCAGTTCTAATGAAATGTCAACAATACGATTATTATAAGGAAATCTGATACTATTAAGAAATTACCATGCAGACTTATAAAAAAGAATGTCAATATGTCACCACCGCTTCCACGATCAAGTAGAAAGGATTAGTTCTAACGTCTGTCCACAATCTGACCTCGTTTGAAATGATTATATAGTCTAATATAGTAACATAGTCAACATGAGTTGTCACCCAAGTAGCAGGTATGGGAACACTTGTTAAAGTACTTGCTGACGGATCTCCAACCCCAAAATTGTATTTAGCCAGCATAATAAAAATACGCTATGCCGTGGTTTCACCACAACTTCTATCTTCGCTTTCGCTACTCATCGTAGTTTTGAACTCACATCGATCGATGCGATGCCCGAAAAAGTTACCCCGGAGTCACAATAGCAATTGATTATCGTTGGTGTGAGCTTATAGAATTTTTTTTATTTTTTGTGTGAATAAATAAATGTACAATCTCTCAATAAGAATATAGAAGATAAGAGAGAACTTCCACATCTTAAAATTATGTACATTACAGGTAAGTTTCAGCCTTATCAACGCCAATATTGTTTAATTAATGACCGTTAAAGATGGTTCACTTCAATATCTTTCTTTGAGGGGAGCGCTTTAGTGCTATAAATTTTGTTTAACTACATTTTAAGTAAGTTTTGTTATAATTAAGTTTTATATTTCATGCCGAAGAAGTCGCGTACAGTTAAAAGTAATTGGCAATTATAAAAAAGGTTCCCACCTACTCATTTATTGATCGACGGTTGTTATCATGGTACTGTGTAAGCCAAGGAATTTATATGTAAGTTGTTTACTTATAAATTCCTTGGTGCAAACACACGATAATAACTTCTTAGTTATTATATTGACCAATCGTATAACGCAATGCCTCTAAATGGACCAATTGACGGGTCACTTGATGAAAGTGGTGGCTGCAAACCAAACAGCCACTTGAGTACGTACACGGGATGTAACGTTTGTAGTTGTGATTCATAGAAACAATCGGATTGCATTATTACTTCTCTTTACAAATAAAGATTACAACACGCCTACCGACAACATTGCGATGTGCTGTGCAAAAAAATCGAGCCCGACACTGTAGGAACCGATTCAGATGCTAAATTCTATTTGGACTCTCCTTGAAAGACGAATACTACTTGGTTCATTATTTGATCATACTTCGATGTGTAGACTTTTTTTTATTGTAGCACGGCAAAATGACTGCACTGTGCCTGATGGTAAGCACAGTACAGCACAGACCACCGAGTGACGTACTATCCATCGCCGGTCGCCGCTGTCATGCCGGCCTGCGTAAAGCTGGATATGCACAGGCTGATCCCGAAACGCGACCTACAGAAGCGAATCACTATGACGGGCTTTTTCGCCATATACATGGTGGTTGCGACCCAGTCAGGCTGTAAAACCCTACCACCCCGCTTTCGCCATTGCCTCGTTTGTTAATCAGCAGGGTGCACCACGTGCAGGTGAGGTTGGCTTGGGTGTCTCCAATCTTATGATGTTATTCGACACCCCTTACACCCCAATAGTCACATCCATACGGTAACATTTTTACTATGTCTATGCTGTTATTACAAGATTGTTAAGTCACATTTTTATACCAAACTTTAATTGCAACTCTGCGATAACGCTTCGATCTGTAGCTATACATTATTTATTTTATATTCTAGTGTATGAACATAATCTCACATGATGTTAAATAACAATGTGGTCCAAGATGGAAAAAGACTAAAGCTAGAGGTATTGACACTCGAGTGAACCTGTAAGTTACATTGGCGATTCATAGCCAACGATTTTCAAAAGGGTGGTAGTTATGCTGGCGGGTTTAGAATAAACCCTACCAATATGGTATATTTTTATCACGGTTCCTTCATCTAAAGTTCCGACTCATTAGCAAGGATTCGAACCTCAGTCGATCAACGAGGTGTCAGAACATGCAAGCCTTTGAGCCATCATCGCATCAGAAGTTAATATTAATTGAAGATAAGATTAATAGTATTTTGTAATAATAAATTCTAAGTTGTAATTTTATATAATTCAGACCAAGTTTAGCAGTCGGACCCTTCAACATTTTGGTACTAATATGTACCGCATTGTTAAACATGTAGTTCATCATATGAAGCGATGTGTATGTGCTACTTAGTAAGAAACTTGCGTAATAGAATATTTATTGTAAGATAAAATATTTTGTACAATTTTCAAACAAACTAAATTCATAGCACGAAAAATGCTATATACCTCTCTGGGTACCGCGCTCTATGCTGTTTCACTCAAGCACGTAGAAATTTGTATCTATCTTTCTTTCAACCATTTTACAGCATGTTGTCAATTCGTTCCCCATCATTTTATAAATTCTTACTTTCTTTTTATGTAAATGTTATTCTAAAATGACTCTACAGAAATATTTTATACGATCTAATACGATAGAAATATATTAACGATATATTATATATTTCAAAAAACCATATACCAGTTGTTTAAGGTTTAAGACCCTTCAATCCTTTGGTTGTTCATGGTCACGTTTAACATAAAATAATAATATCAAAACAAATACTAATAAACAACAAAGAGAACCTTAGTTAAGGTTTGTTCTAAAAGTTTTAAAAATATGGGAACGATACTTTTATACGTAAAAAATCAAATCTAGGTTCAATGAACAACATTAAAGGGGCGCTTTTCAAGGTTAATCATTACGTATAAACTGCTTATCGTCTGAATCCCGCATGGTCGAACAAAGGGAGGTGGTGCGCGGGTCGAGGTGCGGGACTGCGCGGCACGGTGTGATTCATTGCTTTATTTACGCAGGTGTAATAACCTGTTCGTTTTTGTGTAAATCAACTGATGTTGAGTGTATATCAGTTTTGTTTTCACTAGATAATTAGGTAAAATAATAAACACCTATTTTTTTTAAATGATTTTGAACGAGAATCCCCTAATTATTATCTTGAAAATATATTGCTGGCGACTAACCAGTCGCACTAACATCACCACCTCTATATTTGGTAATATGACAGCAAGCTTAGTCTTTGAATAATTATTTTACAGTTATGAACTCGTTGTGAAGAGTGAACAACAGATGTTAAATTAATTGCTTTAGAGAGAACTCGTGTTTTATTACTCGTAATATACGATACGATACTTAAAAGATGCTCATATTCATTTTTTATTAATTTGCTTTGTGGATAAGAAACGTTATCTTATCGTTTGTGTAGTTGCTATGTGTATTTAAAAGATGCATGTATATGTCAATTTAAACAACTTGAGAGCGTAATTGTAGGATTTAAATTTCTTCATAATTGGATAATTATGAAGAAACACTTTCACATACATACGTTACATATATTTTTTTTTCGAATTGACAATGCTATTGGCCTAAGAAGGCCTTAACAGCTTCACCGGACTACTACAGAGAACGCTTAAGGCACTCAGCCGATTATTCACATACATACTAAATGTAGCTAACTATACATATAGAGATGTTAACACGTAACAGATAATTGTATAATTGTTCTTATTATAGAAAAGTAAGACATGTGCAGGATTTGAACCCGTTGACTCTCAGTTCTTGTAGTTCTTACTACAATTGCAACACGAAGCAATTGCATAATTTAACTTTAATGCGTAATTATATTTACATTAATCTATTAAAAATCTATTAAAAAAATATTTTATCATTTTAGGCTAATTGTAAAATGAAAAAAATAATGAAATAATTTCCAACAATTGTAACCCGATCTAAGGATCCCTTATATCATCATCAAAGAAGGTTAGACACAACATGTTTTCCTTTTCCACTCTGCCCTATCAGTTGTCATCTCAATATTCACATCTTTTACACACATATCATTTTTCATACAATCCACCCATACCTCTTTCGGTCTTCCTCTATTCTTGTATACATCTACCGTCATACTTGAAACTTTTATATTATATATTTTTATTTATACATGATAAGTATTTACAATATATTCGAAACAATTTGTGCCAACAGAATTTAATGTTCACGAAATACGTTTTACGATCAGTTTCAAGATATTCAACAAATAAGAGTATCTCGTAATTAAATTTACTAGGCTATTTGTATTAATCTCTACTCATCAATAATCTTCAAAGGTACTTTAATGAACAATAACGTATAAAGTACGAGTGCACGTCAAACAGCGTAGATTTTCAATATATATATTTGTTTAGTAATGTTAGCTCAGTGGTTACCATATTGGGACACCGCGTAGATCAATGTTGTTTCGAATCCTTGCTAATTAACCGCAGCTTTCGATGGAGGCAAATGATGAAGTGATAGAGATTTTTCTAAGACCGCCTGGGAACCTACCAACCATCAACATTAGCTTGTAAGAGAGCCACTGTAGGGCCACAGATCTTTTGCCAAAGGAAGTTATGTGCATTATCACTACGACAGCCCTCAATATATTGGTGATTTCAAACTCTGAGAAATCCAAAGTTCTATATTTTTGACACCTCCGCCGCCGTCAGTTTCAACCAAGGAACGCGATTTTAATTATTTTTATTAAAAACCGGTCTTCGTTGCAGTAAGACGTAGTAGTGGTCAATATATTCCAGGCGTAAGTACAAAGTAACGAACGCTATAGTATTTCAGTTCTATATTTTTCCATATACCACCGTACTACAATAATATTTCTTAGGTTCAGGCTTCCTTACGATGTTTTCCTGCACCGTCAGCCGATATGCCGATAGCCGATTACCGATTTAAATTAGTATATGTACGCGAAACCTGATAAATTCGTTGTTACATACCGGGGTTCGAAGCTGTGCACATCAGATCCATGTACCACCGGTCAAACCACAAGCATTAGTCCGGTGAAGCTGTTAAGACCTTGCTAGGCCAATAGCGTAGTCAATTTCGAAGTTCCTTCGGCTAATGTAGAATCGACACAATTTGCAAAAAAAAAAAAAATTAATTAAATTACCGATTAACCGATATTATAATTATAATTCACCGATTAATTAAATTAATTCAACGATTAATTTCACCAAGAATTCGAAAGAAAGAAGGAGAAAGGGAAAAATACCTTTCACTTATACACTACTCGCTTGTGTATACGACTGTCGCGCCTGCGCACGTCTCATTTAACGGTTTTATTCCACGTACTTTTTCTTACGGTTTTACTATCACATTTTTTTCAGTTCGGTCGCGCAGCAAAATCCCTATCTCCGCCAAGCCTGCCGTAAGGAACTTCGTTCCAAGAAAAGATCATCACGAGTATAAAATCTATCGCGAAGCAGCAGTTGGCGTGTTCCATGGCGTGTTCCAGCTGCACTTGAGATCCTCTACCTCTAGTTTTAAAGTGTTTGTGTGAGGTTGTAGTCAAACGCTAGAAGATATATAGAGTATAAGAAAGCCTTGAAGGGTTGAGCTCGACTGAATTATGACAACCTTCCATATGTCTCCTTGTGAATGAGATTAGACCAGCCCATCCCATTTTGGGATCAACTAATGTATATTATTAAAAGCATTTTATAGTATGTACAGATTAACATTATGGCTACGACTGTTATAGGACTCTGAATGGTCACCGTCGTCTTTTGATTCTCATTTGCAGTGTAGTTATTTTACCAAAGCAGTATACAAAAAAGTAAATGGTTAGAACCGCAAAAACACTGGAAGTAATGAATGTTTAGTAATTGAAATGGTTGTTCATTAATTTTATTATTCGATTTCAGTGATTACTAATATAATTGACTAGCAACCGCTCGCGACTTCATGCATATATGATATTTTTTAATTTGAATAAAATAACGATGGAACACATATTTTTCACTTTTTACATGAATTGCTAAATACCATCTATAATCTATGTTAAAAAATGACGGATTTTGATACAAATTTTCACTCGCTAATTAATCTCCTGGGAGTTCAATTTCCAACGTTTTTTCCTCAGTACTTTCCTACAGTGCAATAGTAAACTGGATGCAATTTCTTTCCTCCGTAGTTTGGGCATTGTATGTCAATTGGAGTATGATAGTCGAATGAATATATAATATATAAAATTTTACATATTTAACATACCAGCAGTTAACTGCATGAATATAAAATCACGTATTTTTGATATAAAAATACGATCTAACTGTACAAGTCATAGTTAGGTATAATGTTATAGATGAAGATAATGTTACATTATAATAATTCTCATTCCAATACTTAAATCATAATTATCATTAACGTTATAAAAAAAATATAAATCTTAAATAACATTACCAAATCGCACGAGGAATAAGAAAACATTCAGAAATAATGAATGAGATTATCATCAAGAAATGTATGGCTAGATGTGTTAGTCCAGTGACGCTGTGAAAGCTCGCAAAGTCACTAGCTTAGTCAGTTCAAAACAAAAGGTTTGAATAAGAGTATCGAGTATAGTATAGAGTAGGAAATGTAGGACTTGTTATGCTTTATGAATAAAACGTCTGAATTAGATTGTCAACAGCAAATGTAAGATATTCGTTACGAGCATAACATTTGACATTATTGCGTGACGTAATGTGGCCAGTGTGTTCCCTCCTTCCTATAATATGGGGTCCTTCAAGCGTAACGTGAAGAGACATTTAGATAGCGTGTCTCTCGGTAGTAGCCATTGTTTTTGGATTATACTGTGCTCACCATCAGGCACAGTACATTCACTATACCGTTCTACAATTTAAAACAAAAATTAATTGTAAATTAATTGTAAACAGCTGGCGCGAATACTAAGACATCATGTTGTATCAAATTTCTTTCGGGTCTGAAATATATATATTATGTTATAATTATGGTCATTTACTTAAGTATTACATGTAATTCGACAGTAATAAAATATTAATAGTAAAATGCATATCACTGTAGCGCACCACCATTTCAATATAAAATACGATGACATTGAACACAAAGTAGTGCCTGGCGTTTTTTTTATCATAGGAAGCAAACGGACTAGCGGGTTACCTAATATTAGGTGATCACAGCCGTCCATAGACACTTGCAACACTAGGGGAGTCGCAAGTACGTTGCCAGACTGTGTTTGGGGGTAAGAGAGGACAGCGGGAAGGCCCATCCCCTCCAGGGGGAAGGGAGGGGAGGTAGGCCTCCGGCGCTCTCACTGACCGAACGAAACGCAACAATGCAAGCAAGTTTACTTCACGTCGGGTTTCTGTGAGAGAGTGGTACTACCCCAGTCGAGCCGACCCTTTCATGCTGAAACTAGTAATAGCTTCAGCGTGGCTATACCACCTACAATATCTGGAACACTCTTTAACATCTTTTATCGATCAATCTTTCATAAACTTAAACTTCTTTAATAAAATAAAACAGAGTGGCTGTTAGAACATTCATTAATTTTTAACTGCAGATTGAATTTATACATTTAGTACATAAATAATTAATTTATTATGAAACTGAATTTCTGGGGCAGTTAAAGTGTTGTGATGTTAGGATGAAACTATATAATACCCGTAGGGAGTTTTCTAATTTTCTCCTAAGTAGCTACCACCTTTAAAATAGGATATCACAAACTCCTACGATGTTATTATAAAAAATTAAAAACTTGATTTAAAAAGGTTTCGAATTAAATGCACCGCGCTCGTCCGAGGCATGTTCGCGTTATCCTTTTTCGCAAGTCTAACCAAAGCGAGACAAAAACGCAAGATGGCGAAAATTCAGCGACCGCGATGCGTTTAATTCGAAACCTTTTCAAAGCAAGTATTCAATACGTATTTAACTTTTTTGTTATAACACCGATAAAGTAATTAAATATTATATAGTCCAGAAGTTTAATCAAAAGAGAGTCATCTATTACTACATTCGAGTGACTTATTACACAATATTAATATCATTTTGGACAGTGATTTAGAGAAAACAGAAAAATACTAGGATCTCAGACTTCACATTCGAATAAAACCCTTATTCTCTATCGTTACGATACATCCGTTTCTATAGCAAATTGTGAATCATAATGTAAATATTCCGATTACAGTGTTAGCTTTGTAGTAATATTTATATAAAATAGTATTAGTCAATATGGAGCTTATCTAGCGATATTGGTTCCGTTTACTGTTAGCTCAGTTAGATTGGGTGTTGTAACCGTCAACGATGAACATTTTAAGGCCGTTCTCAGCGATTTCACGTCAGTCTGTAGAGTTGAATGACTGGTTTTGTAATATTATCAAAACTTTTTTAGGTTGTATATGCATAAATTATATATACGTTCTTCTACAATTATTATGGAATTCGGTGCATGTATTATTGAGTGTTTAATAATAATGTTTTTTTTATAGATAGAAAAAATATATTTTGTTAACTGAAGTCGGGGACTTCGCAGTGGTGTACTAAAAAGAAAACAAGATTGAACCTTGCCTTTAAGTACAAAGATGTAATTAATTTGATGAATAAATCAATCTGTTAATGCTGCTAATATCTTTGAAGTTTTCCTTGACATCTTCTATCTCACTCAGACACTTTTTTATATTTCTTTAACCCAAATCTATCGCTTTTCTATACGTGCTATCAATCATTTTCTTCCATACAAAACTTGTCCTGACAATTATACCATAACAAAAGAAGAATTAAAAAAGTAGGTGTACCTCCACGCCGCGGCATTCTTAAGTCATGCGCTTACATACATTTGGTATAGATTTATATTTATTTATTTATTTTAGAATCGTCAACATGAAAATACACTAGTAAATGTATTAAAACTAGGACTATTGTGATTCATTATAAATGTAATCATATTTAGAGACAACTACGGCATGCTCCAACAATAAATTAAATATTAATAAAACTAAATATAAAACTATTTTACATAATTAAAGATTTAACATAAACCTATGACGTAAGCAAGGAAATTGAAACAGAAAGAGAAATAAAATTCTAAAAGTAATTGATACTCTAATACCATATTTTAAAATATTATGGAAAATAACAAAGTAACAGAAAGAGAAAAAAATAAAGTAAACCAATTAAAACTGTATTTTGTGAATAGACTGGTATGTGGTATACGATAGAGTATCGCTGTTTTTAAATTATTTCGGGTTGTTGAGAATATGTCGCATGATTTATGGAATATATGAGATATTGAATGGTAATTATAAAACAAACAGTATACATATTAAGAATGCGATAGTGAAAATTAATGAAGTTTTGACTGTTCATTTTTAGAGCGTCACTTCTAATTAGTACATACATTCGAATTAGAAAAACAAAAACCCTATAGGAGTAATCCGGTGGCAACCAATGTTCGCCTGTCGTCTTTCTAGGCTTACCGTTTAGTATAAAACCTTTATCATTTAAAAGAGAACAATTAAACCGAATTCTCATGTTTATAAATTAGACAGTATAAAATAGAGACAAGAAAATGCTTTATAATATACAAAAACCCAAGATGTACACTAAACATCTCACAGCCGGCACACAAAAATGAGTGCATTATTTTGGATTATGCACTCATTTCAAATAGTCTCGCGTCGCTTGCGTCCTTGTAAAACGACTTTAATTCATTCTGGTAAGGTTGAATTTGCAAAATCATAAGTTAATCGCATAACTATAACCACGTATGTATATTCGGGATTTTTTGCGGCCGGTTGCGAACGCTAGTTTTATTCGAGACTTGGGTCTTGGGTTTTTATATGTCAATGCAAAAGATAGAGAAATAATGTATGAAGTTGTAATTAAGGTAGCGACTTCTTACAATGTACCTATAATTGGAACAAGGAAGTAGATGTTTTTTTAACAAGAACAATATTTGCTTTAGCAATAATTAAAAGTATGCATTTATTATTATCATCAATTGACTATTTCTATAGTCTACTAATAGTAATATTTGCTTTATACTTGAAATTCAGGTTGTGGATTACATATATATTGTAACCAAATATCGACGACGGAATCCAGTTAGTACTTGGGAAAGTGGTCTCTAGTTTACGTTGCAACCATAATTAACCCATACATGAAGAAATACCCGCCACGTTTCTTAGTATTGAGATCAAGGAACTTACATATAAATTAAGATAAAATATAAATACACTAGCCTATGCCCGTGACTTCGTCCGCGTGGAATGGTTACTTTAGGCTAACTAACACGCAGCGGAAGCTCTCAAAAGAAAGAAAAAACCCGATTTTGAAGCATTCTTCACTGGTGCTCCGCTCCTATTGGTCTTAGCGTGATGATATATAGCCTATAGCCTTCCTCGATAAATGAGCTTTCTAACACTGAAAGAATAACTTTACCTCTTTATAATATTACTAGCCTCTGCACGCGACTTCGTCCGCGTGAAATAACGTTACCTTGGGCCGAACCTAACAGAAAGTTTAGTTTCAGAAATTTGGTATGTTAACTCTGCCCTCCCAATATATTCTTGATAATTTAATGTATATCCGCAAAAACTTAGATATGCTGGATCGTAAAAGACCAGCATAATTTAAATACTAGAAACAGCAACAAATTGGTCATTCCATGCTTCAGGCTCACTAAGTCCAAAAACAGTTTTTTAGGTAATAGTGTTAGGTTTTATAACAAAGTCCCAAAACACATTACCGATTTGCCGAATAGTGAGTTCAAGAACCATGTCAAGCGGGTTTTAATATCTAAAGGCTATTATAGGATGGATCAATAAGTGAACTATTGTGACATCTGGAAATGACGCCCCTCTCTGTGCATCTACTAATAACAAATGTAACTATTTATGTTTTGTAAAAATATATAACATGAAAATATAAACTAGATCGAGTTTCTTTTGTTTTGTTGTTGTTTGTTTTGTTTTCCGAACCGGTAGTAGCTTTGACGTTTATAAGTGCCTTCTCAGGGCCTAAATTGAATAAAGGATATTTTGATTTTGATTGATTCAAAATCTTATGAAAAGTATAGTGTTTATTACCCCCTACAACGTCACAAACTCACAAGTTTTACCTCTTTATAATATTAGTATAGATAATTTTATTGCAGGTGATATTTGTGTCACATGTATGCTTAAAGTAATTTTATACGACATTAATACTTAGAAAACATTTTAATCTAAATATGTTATATTAAGGATTTTATTATATACTAGCTGACCCGTGCAACTTCGTCTGCATCAAATCGATTGTGACCGGTATCAATTGTATTTTTAAACGCGAAAAATTTTAATAAACCTAAAACCCGATTGCAGCCACACCTACCGTTTCCCGTTGTAAATCCAAACTATCAAGGGACTCCCTCAAACATATACCCAGATGGTATGTGAGAAATCTTTTAAAATAAGCCTACAACCCGTTCGAAACATCATCTACCGGGTTCAATTAAAATAAAAACTAACTTACGTATATTGGCGGTATTGTAAATAAAGCTTGAGAGGTCTATGGACCTCCAGTTGGAACGAAGTTCCGTTCCCTTTTTTGTAGGCGTTTACTATACAGTCAGTATAGTTTACATTATAAAATAACAAAGTTGAAAGACTTAAATTGTAATTTAAACGATAAAATATATTCATAAAATAAATAATGATAAATTAAACACTGAATGACATCATAACAATTTTCAACTTGTATTAAAACTTTTTGATATAAAGTATACTGAACTTTATATAATTTTAGAATGTTTTGTTTTTCACTAACTTTGAAACGCTACTAAAACATGAAATTATTATTGCCAGACATTTTTGTTTTAACAATAATGTGCCCGATGCTATTTTTTGTAATTAAAAAAGTATGTTTAAATCATGTTAAGATAACTGTAATTTTATTGAAGTTATACTTCTTTTGGCGCGTTAGAGAAAAATGATGAGAGTAAATTTTTACGATGCGCGCGCACACCGTAACGAAAAACCGACACCCTGAAGAAGATAGTCAACATTTTGTTTCTTTGTATTTCTCTGTATTAAAACTTTCAATGTATTAAATACCTTTTTTCTATTGTTAGTGGCGTTTTTTCTACTAACGTAGAATAAGGCGAAAGATAAAAAAAAAAGATTTTTATCTTGTTACGCCAAAGAAGTATAACTTTTAACGCGTGTACATAAGTACACACACACTTTTTTTATATTATTTTATTTCGACATAAAAGAGGGTAAATTAAAAATAATATGTTTTTTTT